>CM060966.1:41894486-41969486 GCA_030765045.1 Tenodera sinensis | reverse complement strand
TACTCACTTACTCACTTACCCACTTACCCACTTACTCACTTACCCACTTACCCACTTACCCACTTACCCACTTACCCACTTACCCACTTACCCACTTACCCACTTACCCACTTACCCACTTACCCACTTACCCACTTACCCACTTACCCACTTACCCACTTACCCACTTACCCACTTACCCACTTACCCACTTACCCACTTACCCACTCACCCACTCACCCACTCACCCACTCACCCACTCACCCACTCACCCACTCACCCACTCACCCACTCACCCACTCACCCACTCACCCACTCACCCACTCACCCACTCACCCACTCACCCACTCACCCACTCACCCACTCACCCACTCACCCACTCACCCACTCACGCACTCACGCACTCACGCACTCACTCACTCACTCACTCACTCACTCACTCACTCACTCACTCACTCACTCACTCACTCACTCACTCACTCACTCACTCACTCACTCACTCACTCACTCACTCACTCACTCACTCACTCACTCACTCACTCACTCACTTATTTATTTATTTAGTTTTAGTTTTTACTTTTTCTACTGGTAAGTAGGTGAAGTATTATATTCCACCCAAAAATTTGATGTCGAGATTTCACCGGATATACGTATATGTTTAGAGACATCCTGAACCCAAGAAAAGCATTTTAGAAAAAGGACCGTGTGTGTGTGTGTATGTGTGTGTGTGTGTCTGTGGACAGCATAACTCAAAAACTAAAAGAAGGCTAAAAACCAAAGTTGGTATTTAAGTGTAATGTCTTTCAAGGATGCGACACGAAGATTTTGAAGAAAATAGCCCCACCCTAAACTACCTTTAGATGGTAAATTTTTCGAAAATGTATATTTTCTTGAAAATGGCTCTAACGATTTGGATTAAAATGTAGTATGTTTGAGATATTTTTATGATAAATGAAATGTATATCTTGAATTTTTTGGCGTTAGGGGCTACTGTAGTCGTATTTACTCTGGACTACTTTTGTATAACCGTTAGAGATGGACAAAATCTTAGTCTACAAAAAATGTATATCTTGCTAAAATACACAATTGATGTGCAAATAAATTTTCTTGTAGGGAGAACCACTTTGGAGATATTCCTTGTTATGTGTGTGAGTTTCGGAAAACTTAAAACTTTCGAGAAATGGAACATCGTTGTTCCTTTTTTGTATATGTTAAGTGTGCAATGAGAACGGAATGTTAAAGCTTTAAAAGATTTGACTATCGCACAAAGGCTACTGTATTCTAATATTCCCCTTGCATCTAAAAGGAAATAAGCAATAAGATAATTATGTACAAATGTTTATCTTAACTAACACGAAGAGGATATAGGAATGAGAGTTTGTAAGAATGGTTAGTACAAGAGTAGAGAAAGTTATGTTAGTGCAACACATCAGATTTTTTTTTTCAATTGGCATACGAAGTCTAGGAATTAATTCTCGGTTTCAGGATACACTGTCCAATCGGAACGCGAAGCAATATGATCATCCGGAACAAACTAAAGCTGATGCACAATCCTGATCTGATTAATTCCAGTGGCACTCCAAAGGCTAAAGCAAAATGCTTCCCACATATGTAACCACTTTCCATCGCATTTAGGAGAAAAATGGAAGTAGACACAAATCCAAATAACATTCAGTGCGCTCCAAGTGTTTACAAAGCCGAGAGAGGAAAACATTTCCTTTCAGTTGATGGTGTGCGGGAAGGAGAAGAAAAGAGAGGGAAAGATGAGAAGTTGGCTTGTGTGTTTGGTAAACGCAAACAAAAGAGAAATTTGATACCTTATCAAAGAAGTCTACTTCCTATATGATACGTGGTACTTTAACAAACCATCTTCGACGAAATGTCGACCAAGGTTCACCAAACAAAATTCTGCTCACTGATACCCTTCTGTATAAACAAAAGTTTTGTTTCAAAAGATAGCCACGACTTGTGAGCAACTGCTAAATGACCAAGTGAGAATGAGGCCCCGGCTTGCAGTTTGTTTAAATAAAATTTTCACTCTTCGCCAAGCAAAGGCTCTTGCTTAGTGACCTTGATCACCTCGATACATTGCGTAGGCTTCGGCGGCCGGTGTCCATCGTGTCTGGGTCAGCTTAGTAAACAAACGGCTATTTGCTGCCTTCGTGGGGATTAAATATTTGCTACGCTTGAAATGTATCTAATAAAAATGATGTTAAACGTACTCGCATGCAATAAGCTAAATAGAAATGCGTAATTAAAATCAATAAGTTTAGTTAATTAAGAACAATCGCGATTCGCCTTACAACTGAATGCCTCGATTTCCTCTCCAAGTTCAATTATGGATTTCCTTTATGCACTATAATCTTCGCAAAAGTTAAAGGCATATGGAGGCGGGGCGTACCTCGGACTCCAGCGAATCCTACGCTTGCCCCTCCTACCAGCGCTGCCGAATGTGGTGCATGCATATCACACACTGTTATGTACAGAACCTCTGCCGTTACGCTTAGCAACAGCGCTCTGCTTGAGGATTGGCCAGCGTTCACATGCCTTTAACTTTTGCGAGCGCTACAGCAGTAACAAACCGAGCGAGATGGTTCCGCGGTAACGTGTGAGGATTCCATTCGGGAGGTCGTGGGTTTGATTCTCGTGGCCCACCTTCCTGAACCATGTGTTTGTTCCGGGGTTTCCCCGGGTTACTAGGCGAATGCTGGGAAGGATAATTACATCACCTGAATTTCCTGTCCCTCCATTTCGGCTCATTAATCCTTTCATTCATCCTTCGTCCTGTTAGTTCTTTCAGCATCGCAAGTGTCACCGAAGACGTTAGGTGTAGCTTGGCAGGGATAATGTGCGCACAGGAACTTTTTTCGTCCCACACTGTCCGTGGGATACGGTGGAAAAGGAAGTGGCATCTGGAGACATTAGAACCTGCTGGAGTCCCCCTAAGAAGGCCCCTGAAGACCTAAAGACTTCGAGTTGTCGTTAAATTTGGGAAACCATTGATGTATATCTGACCCGTTAGTCTGTATATGGCCGCCCGGTGTCTCCTCTCACGTCACCCTTCCTCCCGGTGGCGCCTCCTGACTAGTTTCAGTGGCGAGCTTCCTCCATATTTCTCCTATTCCTATTCTTATTATCACCTACCAAATGAAACAATGATGATGAATTTCTTGTACTCGAATACTTCTCGTATTTGTTGCACTCCTTTACTAACCGGTTTTATAACTAGGCTTTGAAAATTTGCATGTACGAAAGTGTCGAAATTAGTAAATACACCGAAGTTGGTATGGCAGGATTTATTGGCATTTCTTTGTAGGCAAAAGACCTCAACAATGAATACTTAAGGGTTATTTCCTTGTTTATCTTTAATTTAGAGCCCTTGCTTGTCGTTATATATATACCACCCAATATTCTGACATGTTAATCTTTGAGGTAACATAGAAACTACATAACCACCTTTTAGGTTGAAAATACAGGACAATGAAGAGTTATACATGTATATTCCGATGTTTTCCGTCTCGTAAGCTCTATATGACAGAAATCATATTACATACCTTTTTTAAAGCTGAATGATATTAAATTGTTCAAAGTGTCCAGTTTAGTAAGATGATATTTTAGTCAAATAATCACGAATTCAGAAGTAATATGAATCATTTCAATTTACCCAAAATAGAGATAATAAAAGATAATTATATTTTCACTATCCACTTTGCACTTCGAAAATGACGGAGCATTTCTGCATGTTTATAAAAACATTCACATTTGCACTCCTAGACTTTATCAATATCACATTAAATTTTTTAATTAATCAAAAGCAACGGAAAAATTACAACATTATCACACTATGTTTTACTATATTATGATTATTAATTTCTAGAGCTGTCCTAACACGTTTACAAAAAGTAAGAAGGTATAAATTTTTTGGTGCTTCGGGTCAGATAAATAGATAGTCGAAACTGGCCTATTGAAGGTATCCATCATCTTCAGAATAAACTGAATCTGTGAAGAAATTCAAGAATATTGAGAGCTATTAGCCATCAGTAAATATTCAGGTTTAACTTTAAATGACAGAAAGTTTGCGTAGAGTGAAATATATGAAATAATAAATGTAAAAATACTAATTAATGATGAAGGAATATTTAAAACACTGTCTATCTTCTAGTTATTGCCTTTAAAACACCTGAGTGGCTAAAGGCCAACAACATTCAATATATATTTAAGTTCATTTTGTTTTAAAATTTACATCTCAACTCCCTTCACTGTCCCTCAGAGCGTGACCTCAGAATAATTAATTGAACAAGATAAGCGCACAATGCTGTCAAGCAGTAAGGAAGACAGCGATAGTTAGGGTACGGAAATATTTTCCACCATAATCATCATCATCATCATCATCATCATCGTATTCGTTTTACGAAGTAAAGAACTGTCGTTATTTCTATGCTGTTATTCTGATGGCAGTATTTAATTTAATATAATCCTGTTAATATTTAAACTGTGGTTTGAACATCATTTTGTGGCTACGAAACGTTTAGAAGGGTGATATCTCGAAAGAAACTAGAACAATAGAACAATACAACCGTATTTGTCTTATAAATTGTACTACGAGATCATGGGAGCCTTGTTGGATCACCCAAGACCACCGAGAGATTGTGAAGAACACACACGGATTGCAAAGAGTATCACAGGAAGGGCACTCTGTAACTTTGTGTTGAATATGAGAAAGGGATTACAGCGCTTATACGTAAACCGGAGCTCTTTTACAGTGAGGTATGAATGGTAGTTGCACTATATCCGGTGTGGTAAGAAGTACCTGGTCACGACGAATTACATATTTAATCTGATAACTGAAACTATGAGTGGAACTTATGGCATGAAGTAATATATTAATTCAAAGCTTTTCAATGTAAAGTGGTTAATTTGAAAAGAATAATGTCTAGAACCAACCGATAGTTACAATAATAATTATAATAAGAATATAAGAATTATTATAATAAGAAAAAAATATACCGCAAAATATGTGGAAGAGTATGTCTCAGAATTTATCCTAGGAAGAAATGGATTAAAAAGAGGAATTATGAAACAATATCTCAAGAAGCGGTGAACTACAAAAACAATAAAACACTTTCACGCATAAGTAAAAAGTAATAAATAAAATAAGAGAAATGGAAGGAGTGTGATTCGACAATAATGAATAACAAGTCTCCAACAATGGGTACACGTAACAAAAAGTTTTAGACGACGTGGCAGACTCACGCTATAGTATGCTTAGTAGAATAAATGGTTAGCAGAGGAATACATACATGGACAGGAAACAAACTTTGAGGGAATACACTTCGTGGACAATTACCTATAAAGCTCCTCTACATCGAGTCAAGAAATTAATTACATTGAGGAAGTGCATAGTTGTTTACACATTGCTATTGACCTGTATTTCTTGCATCACAAGCAATTACTATACAAATACAGTAATTTTATTACTTACTAAATAATTATTATTGAAAAGTATTTAATAGGAGTCTAACAAATTGCGAGTAGGTACGTGTCAAAACACATACAAGCACGCAAATATTCAATTACCGTACTCTCTATCAACTTGAGATAATGTTAGTAACATAAAAACAACTTGTAAATAACAAGATACATATTTAATTGTAGTAGAACTTAAGTCAATATTATTGAGAAATAACAATTACTCATAATCTACCAAAAGGCCTCCTATTTAAATGCTGGATCCGTCTCCCATTAGCGGTGACCTTTTGAATTGAGCAATGCATAAACATGAAGATATTTTACGGACGCTTTTTAACTGATAGGTTTTTGTGTCCCATTTCTCACTGGCCATGAAGGACCCTTACCTTTGCTCGGAAGTCTCTGGATCGGGCTTCAGATTCAGACCACTACCGTAAATCTACGACAGCGGACACCAGCTTTGCTTCTCTTTCAAAGAAAGCCATGCTAGTTATACTTACTCACGGAAAAAATATCCATCACTCGCCACCGGATTTGAACTCTTGCCTTTGGAACCGAAAGCTACCATTTTACGGCTAGAACAGCAGGGACAACATTTAATTGAACTTTCAAAATGCAAGCCTATTCGTACTTAGAATCCTCAAAATACTCTCCGGCAGAAAATGTCCAAGTGGATGTATTCTATAGCACTACCACAGTAGCCTTAGTCCGGACCTGAAACATTTATCTGTCAAATTTCCAATTTATATTTAGAGTTCTCCAAACTTCCTGCATTGAATAATGTTTAGCCTGATCTCCCATCTCCTTTTTGTATAGCCGTTCTTAAAATTATAAGCAAATCAAGATTTACTACATTATCTAGCATCTTCACAAAGCTGGCCATTCTATACAGAACGTTCCCCGAGTTTCGTATGACCTAATATTCGTAATCCCTTATCCCATAAGGGGGAATTTTACACAGGCAATTTTCCTTCGTATTTCCGAGACCTCTTTCTTTAGAGGTGTTTTGTAACAGCATGCCAACGGTATTTTAATTCTGTCCTTCAAATTCCCCATTTACACTGAACATCCGCAAAGTTGTAATGTTCAAATCATCTCCCATTAGGTTGGGCTTTTATAGTTATTTTTCAGCCTAAATAAATGAAAGGAACTAGGTTCATATTTACGAGTAGTAAATATACTGAAAATCCTCCCGCCATACTATTTTCCATCTTCGCAGTATGTTTATGCTTTTTGCTCACTGTTTTACTTCGTGACTTCCACTAACGTTTCTATATTATACGTACCTCTGTAAAACACAACTTCCTATTTTGTGACTTGCAAACCAGCTCAATTCCTAGACCAAACTCAACGCAACGTTGTCGAGTTACGTCACTTCTGAAATAGCAGCTCGGAGTATTCCCTCACGTCTTTTAAGTGATTAACTATTTCGAAACTCTATGTGATATCCCATAATTACTACCAAAGTTATGTCAGAAATAACATCTTACAAGTAACAAGCTGTTATATTTGCACATTCTTGTGGATTTATGCATCCAACTTGGATAAAAAAATCATTTATTTTTTCCAAGTCAGCTGATCAAAGAACAAAATGGCATTCGACTTTTTGTTTGTAATGCTTCTATGAAGCACATATTAGAAGGAATGTAATGACTTCCGTTCCACCTGTTTGTGTATAACGAAAATAAAATTATTTGTCACTGCTTTCAGTTAGTGTCTGTGTCGAGTAAAGTAAGGAAAAACATAGTCCAAGTTGATAGAAGTAGGTTTGGAGAACGGGTTCTGAATGTTCTGGTGCTCACTCGTTTAAATGGAGACCTAACACATCTTAACAAGAAATGAACGCAGGACATCCAGATTTACAATGAGACACACCCATCCCTAGATGCAATTATATACAATAACAGTATTGCTTGAGGACTGTATATTTCCTTTGTGGTTAGGGAGCACTCCATTTGCATGTAAATAAACTTGCTGAAGTTAAAGATTCATTTGCCCCAAGTGAGTCAATAGAAGCAATAAGACCAAACGCCTTTGAGCACGGTCAATAAGTCATGTCTGGAATTAGGGGACTGCTAGGAGGTTCATTATTTTGACGTCAAGGCTGTGTGAAACCTAAATTAATACTATTTGGAAACCTGTGTCGTTATATCATTTAACATAAGTGGTACAAGAACTTTTTTAGCAGTCCTTCACCTTCAAAAAGTAAACTATGTACAATAAAAGATCAATTAAACTTTTTACGACGATTATTTTATTGGGTTTTCAAAATTCTGCTTTGCAGATGTCCCTAACTTATTCGCATGAAGCCCTAATTAGCAACAAATACTATGGCGATTATCGACATAAGCCTAGAATTCAATTGAACTATTCACTAAACGAGACTTAATACCAAAAAGAAGCTTACACAAATGAATCTCGCGAATTTTAGTATTTTAATCTACGAGTAAACTACGATTAGCTAGTTGAATCCTTGTTTACATTTTCGTATTATTTTTCTACAGTAAACTATAGTTAAAGTCAATGTTTTATTTAGTGTTATCATTCTGTTAGACTTGAGAAAATATCGTTTGGTAAAAGTGCCATACCTCTGTTATCCTATTATTACTCGGGTACGCACAAGTTATTTCAAATGCCAATTATCTTTTAGTTTGTAAACGAATAACTCCTGCTAAGTAAGCTATAATTGTTTCGAATTGCATTTAAATATATAAATTCAATGTAATTGTACATGTGTTTATAATAATGGAGGAAAATATTTAGCAGAAGTCACGTTTTCTGTCCATTGAAGTGATAATTCCGAGTGCATAATGTGTGTGTGTTTGTAGTGTTTAACGCCCGCTTTTACTACTACGGCACCGCAGGCGGTGACACTGATGATACATGGAATGAAGATGGAGCACCGGTGGAATGAGATGGCGGGGGAAACCGGAGTACCCGGAGAAAACCCGCCCTGACGCCGCTTCGTCCACCACGAATACCACATGCGGGTCCCTGGGATCGAACCCGGGCCGCCCCGAGTGCATAAGAATAACTGGTTGGATGTCAGTAATTAAGGAATTATGTTCAGTTAATTAAGCAGGAATTTACTTAAATTTTATAATACTTGTCCTAAGCAAACATAATTAATCTTATTGGTAATACTTGGAAGAATTATGGAAATATTATAATTTCTGTAAACCCAGAATTATAAATGACACCTCAAAACGCACTGAAATTTCTGTAAAGAAATGAGAGAAAACGGTCGCTGAAACCATTGTATTATTAAACGCGGGGGTGAGGAAACACACGTAACCCTCTGTACTCAGAGGGTTAAGTCCCGGGCTCCCAACATAGGATAGCCTGTCTTAATCGTTCAGAAACATACAGTTAAAGATTTGAAAGGATCCAAAAGCACCAGTGACATAAAAGTTGTAGCAGAAAGAAATTCTACCAATCCAAGTAGAGTTGAACTTGACCCAGTGAGTAAAATCACGAAAGTTCCCAGCGGGTAATTTTTGAACTGGCATCACTTGCACTCAAACCGTTGTCTGTATAAGTTGCTGTCTGAGACTTGGAAAATTGTGACGTGCAATTGTAAGAACCTGCGCAGCTAAAGAAGGTTGACGGAACGCTTAAGATGTAAATACAAACTAAATTAGTCAACGGACCGCGCCGAGAATGTTACTGTTAATTTATGCAGGCGAATAACTTGTGTCCGCAGTGAAGTCCTGATATTATGGAATTTTGGGGACATCAATGTGCGGGAAAGTTAAGTGTGACTATAAATTAAAACATCATGCGGAAAATTCCGGGCGTCTTCGGTGTGGCGAAATTTGAGAAACCAGTATTTTTTGTGAATATGGACTCTCTAAGAAAAATTTGAAACGTGAGAGAATGGTAGTTGATCCACTAGAATAAGATGCAGTATGGGATAGTCCCAATCTTTTTGAGTAAACTGGTATAAGGTAATGACTCTCCTGCCTCCAGCAGCGCAAGGATGAACAACCCGCGGCACGCAGATAGCCAGTCTCTGAAGTGAACTTTGGAAAAGAGCATTTTCGGGGACATAAAAAGTTACATGGGGCCATATGGTGGAAGAATCTTAAATTTGACCTCTGTAGACTCCAGAAATTGAACGGTAATGTTGGCCGTGTGTGGGGACGCATTGTCGCAATCTGTCAAAGTCCCGTGCGAGGCCACCGTTCTTGAAGCTTGGCAAAATCCGCAGCAACCGTGCTTTGCTCCTCCAGAGAAATGGTTGCCACAAGACCACCCTCCAAGAAAAATGAGGGCACCATTTTCTTGTGGACTGTTTAACGACATTTCACCTTTGCCGATAGATTATCCTCAGAAAAGATCCGCACCGCTGATTGCCGCTTAGTCTCTGGATCAAACTAATAAATCCAGGTTTCAACATCTGTGAAGATGTCAGAAACCTGTCTGGAGTCCTCTCCTTGGGGCGTGGCAGCATTTTCTCACATCATTCAACACAGGCGTGTTTTTGTTCTTCCGTCAAATTGTGAGGCACTAATCGGGATGTGGTCCCACTCACACGAAGGAATTCATGCAGGATTTTCAAAACTGCTGTCGAACCAATGTGCAATGTTGCTTCAATTTCTGTAAAGGTTACGTGATTATTTTCGTGAAGCATTTTTCTCCACAATGCTATATTTTTTTTCAGTCTCTGCTGAAAACGAACGCGCGCTTCTTTCATCTTTCAAAGATATTTAGCCACTTTTAAATTCCTGAAACCACAGAAAACTGTGGTGTGGGGAAGTGCAAATGCTAAAGACTTTGTTTTAACCCAGTTTTAAGATCATAGAAAATCGTTGAGCGAAAATGCTCTCTTCCAAGCTCAATTGCAAAGCCTGTATACATATACGCCGCCGATTGTTCATCCTTGCGCTGCTGGAATTTCTGGAGCAGGAGAGTCACTACCTGATACCAGTTTACTCACAAGGAATGGGGCTATACCACCCTGCATCCAATTTGAGTAGAGGAACTTTCATTTTCTCACATCTCAAAACTTTCATAGTGACCTTCGTATCTCCGACACCCTTATCCTGCCTTCCACACTTAGGCTCCCATACCAATTAATAGCTAGCCAAGTTGCAAACTATCCTGAGACATGTGAACACAGAATTCAGATCTACCAATGACCTCGAATAAGGTAGAGGTCTCCTTGTCGTCAGGCATAGCAATGCATACATCACGGCCCTCATAGTACATCGTAGAGGTAAGGATACCGTTCCACTACAAACAACTAGCAAGAAAGTTTGACGGTTTGTGACACTTGCGAGCTGCAGTACTTTTGTTAACATATAGGAGGTTAAAAACTTCTTTCTACCCTTTTACTTTCTCTACTGGTAAGTAGGGGAAGTATTGTATTCCACCCAAAAATTTAATGTCGAGATTTCACCGAAAATATATGTTTTGAGACACCCTGAATCAAAAAAAAAAAAAAAAAAAAAAAAAAAAAAAAAAAAAAAAAAAAAAAACATTTTTAGAAAAACGTCCATGTGTGTGTCTGTGTGTCATAACTAAAAAACGAAAAGTCGGTTAAAACCCAAAGTTGGTATTTAAGTTTAATGTCTTCAAAGGATGCGACGCAAAGATTTTGAAGAAAATAGCCCCACCTTAAACTACCCTTTAAATGGAAAATTTTTCGAATATTCTGATTTTCTTGAAAATGGCTTTAACGATTTTGATTAAAATGCCATATGTTTCAGATATTCTTATGACAAATGAAATGTATATTTTGAATTTTCTGGCTATAGGCTATGTAGTCCTGTTTAGTCTGGATGAGTTTTGAGTAACTCGTAAACCGTAGGAGATAGACAAAATCTTACTATACAAGAAATGTATATCTTGATAAAATACACAATCTATGTCACAATACATCTTTTTTTAGAGTGAACCATTTCGAAGATATTCCTTGCTTTATGTGTCAGTTTCGGAAAACTTTCGTGCAATGGAACATATTTTTTTCATTTTTCATATGTTAAGCGTGCAAAGAGAGCGGGATCTCAAAGCTTTAAAAGATTTGACTGTCACTCACAGCCTACTGTATTCTAATATTCCCCTCACACCAACAAGGAAATAAGCAATAAAATAATTTGTACAAGTGTTTATCTTATCACGAAGAAGATATAGGAATAAGAGTTTGTAAGAATGGTTAGTACAAGAGTAGAGAAAGTCATGTGAGTGCAACGCATAAGATTCTTTGCCTTAAAAAGCACTACTAAATCCAAGGGAAAGCCTGGCTAGAGCACGGGGAAGTAACTTAGCTATATTTCAATAAAGCCACACGGATAACGCTAAGCCAATCAATGTCTAAGATAGAACAAAGTGAAATTATGACACGTTTATGAGCACGAAAGTTTTATCTAACAACGAAGCAGGATATGTTCCGACATAAAGAACGAGTCAACGAAAGATTCAAGGCATTTGTAGATATACTTTATACAACTGAACACGTTGCGGCCGAAGATAAAATTTTCTGGAACAACACCTAGTTTTGAGTGAAGTTGTTAACTCTGTGTTGAAGAACCCGAATGACTTCCTTACCTTATTATCACAAGGAACCTATTTTACTTCATCCATTAAAAGTAAACATTGTCAAATATTTCACATCCTGTTTACGCAAAGCAGCACGGAAACAAGCCAGGAAGAAAGAAACGAAAAATCACAGAAGCAAACAAATAAATAAAGTAAAATATGTAACGAGCAAGTCTGAGCAACGTTTTTCTTGAACGATATTTTCCCCTCATGAGTCCACAGAGGAAGCAATACAGGGTAAATGTATCTCCGCCTCTGTGATGGACAGATGACATTAGGATGCCATCCAGTCTATCTGCAGATACATCTACATTTAGTCTTCAAAGTTTTATTCCTCTACATACCTATACATCCTGCTTCATGACGAGTCCACAGACGGAGAAGTGCAAGGCAAAGGTATCTCTGCCTCTGTAACGGCAGATAGTCCAGGAGTTTAGGAGTCCAGGAGTAAGTTGAAATCACCTGGGTTAACCCAAGCTAATAGCAAAGGGGCCGCGATACCTATCCGTTTAGCACGGATTTACCCGTGTGGTTTAACAGATGTTGTCTAGATTTACAAGCTTTGGTGTAAATGTCAATTGATGGTGTAGGTTGGTTTCCTATGTTGTCACTGGCGGCAGGATGTGTCCAAACTTGGATGTCTGACCATCCGAGCGACCATTGCCCTACTGCTTACTTCGCCTTCCGCTTGCGGGACCGTCCAGCAAGTCAGTGCCAGTGGACAGAAAACCGAGAGGATTAGGTGAAGGGTGTGATAGTGCCAATTGTGGAGTACATTTGTCGGTTGAGATGTTTGAGGGGATAGCGGTAGTTACTAGTCAAGAGCGCCTTTGGGCAAGCGGTAGCTCTGCCCAAATAGTACACATACTTGAATCCAGCTATTTTGGTCTACGATACTTTAGATAGGCCTAGATATTTGAGCAATATATTTCAGTGCACTTCTATTTGCAATGTACCATGAAAATCGAGTGATATATCATAAGTAGCCACTCTCAGTATAGCATGCAAATTAACATCTGTTAATCGCGATACAAGATTTTTTTTGGGTTCAGTTTCTTTTCTTCTACACATTTCTTAAATGCTTGAAATAATTGTGTCCCTGTTGCATGTTCCCTAAGTGGATTGACTTCAATCATAATTATATTCTTGTATCGAGAGGTTGTTAGTAACTCCACGAGTGAAAATTACCAATTGTGCTGTGTCAACGTTGTCAGTGCTTTCATCCAACGCGAGAGAAACGGCTATAAATTCATGGACTTCGATTTGTTGTCTTTTTCGGTTATTTCTGCTATTTTATGTATCCTTCTTAGTATGGTTCGTGGTGATAATGCAATATTACTAAAAATATCATATTATTCAGGGAAAATTATGTTGGCAACTTTACTCTCACACTTTTTATGAAATCTCCATCACTAAAACATCTCAGTGACTGAGCAATCTCCAAAGCAACAGCATAGCTGGCGTGAAGTTGTCTATCAGTTATAATATTTGAATTAATATTAGGTGTATTATCTGAATATTGTTCCTTGAGCTGTTGCAGTTGGTTAGTCCGATCTAGACCTGAAAAAAGAAATAAAATGAATAAAGGACACTACATTAGTGTTATGCTACTTTAAATCGTGGTGTAAATTTTGAATACATGCTTGTCTATAATTGTATGGTGATCTTTATGACATGTATCATAATGCCGCTTGATGTTCCATTGATGAGTGCCTTTTTTAATTTTAGAGCACAACAAACACCTTACGTTCCTTACATGATGAGAGAAGAAATCATCGAAGTGCTATTCTAGATATCAAATGTAATAGACCAGGAATAATTAGATGCACTCTAATTCTATGAATATACTAAGACTTTAAGTTAAATAAACTAATATCCTTCAAAGTTATAAATAAAGAAGTTTATCTAATTACAGTTTGACAGACATGTTTAGAAGTGCAGGTAAATACGACAGGACAGTTCGTCAGTGATCGGTGTGTATGCAGTGCCAGTTAAGGCTGTGAGGGAGGGAGGGGGAGGCAGAGTGAGCGCTTCCCCTGACACGTCATAGTTGCGAGGCCTCATTGAATACATGTTTGCCGATGCCTGCTTTTAAGCATGGAACACGAATATTTTCAACAAAATACCTACAGCCTAAACTACAATTTACATAGAAAACGTTCTGGAAAATGCCTCTAACGATTTTCATTTTAATGCCGTATGTTTAAGACATATTTTTGGCATACCAAATGCATATTTTGAACTGTCTGGCTATAGCCTATTTAGTCCTGTTTGTGGATGAATTTTGAATAACTCGTAAGCCGTAAGTGATGGACCAAATCTTACTATACAAAAATATAGACTTTGCTAAAACACGCAATTTATGTCCAAATACATTTTTATAGGGTGACCATTTCGGAGATATTTCTTGTTATTTGTGTGCGTTTTGGAAAACAAACTTTCATCAAATGGAAGATCGTCATTCAATGTTTTTATATCTTAACCGGGCAAAAAGAACGGAATCTTAAAGCTTTAAAAGATTTAACTATCGCTCAAAGCCTACTGTATTTCCATATTGCCCTTGTGCCCACAAGAAAATGAACAATAAGATAATTTGTACAAACTTTTATCTCAGCTAACATGAAGAAGATATAGGAATAAGAGTTTGTGAGAATGGTTAGTACAAGAGTTGAGAAAGTCACGTGAGTGTAGCACATCAGATTTTTCACTTATACTACTGTCTTAGAACTGAGCTGGACCTTTGTGTCGTGGTATTGAATATTTAATGCAGCATTTATGTTGCCGAGTGGGGAAACCATGAAAAAAACCCAATCAGAGTGGAGTCATCTCCATCGGTTTGATTAAAATTGTTAGTGCTTAAAACCCTAGGTTGTGAATAAAAATGAGTGAAGTGAAATTATGTCAAAATTCTCATCCCGTCACATCTCTGAACATCAATAACATCCTTTACTAAGGAAGCTGACTAATCCTAGTATCTAAAACCCAACACTGAGATAGATAGCCGAAGAAAATACGAGGTGTATGGCCTTTCAAACTTGACTCCAACATGTGGGACGTCAGGGAGATTAAAGCACCCTCAAAATCAGCGCCGAAGATGTGTGCAGAAAAGTTTCTGCCACAAAGCTGAGTTAACCGTGCTACAGCCTGAAATTGGTGCTACATGTCCGGGACATCACATAATTCTTGAATATGAAACGTCCGACATGGAATCTAGTGGTATTTCTTCAAACCTGTGCAGCGCTCCGTTTTGATACTTAAAGACTGCAGCGAAACCTTCAGTAATGAATTGCGAGAAAGTGTGGGAAAGCCTCGTTTCACTTGACATCTCCTGCTGGTATTTTCCACTGACTTGTCCCTCCGTTCACACTCCTGGTTATACGGAGCCTTGGGGTTGCCCGCCGGAACCCTTAGCGGCTGGGCAGGCGATGGGCCGGAAACTTTCCTACAGCGTCGTCTTGCCGCCTGCGCTTTGTTGCCTTCCTCCACAAAATTAGGGCCATTTCGAGTCATTCGTCTTTTCGAAACATTCCTGATGTTCTTTTGTAGAGAGCGAAATCACGGAAGATAATTCGAACTAATATCTTACAATTGTTATATACCTACATGTTATATTTCGCTTAATTAGCCGTAACTGGTCTAAAGAACTTATTTCACAAATATTGTCCAGGAAAATCTGAAATTCGGAATTGAAATCTGGAAAAACGCATGCGTAGGAAGTAGTCAGTTTAATTATAGATAATAAAGAAACCATTAGGTTGGTTATAAAAGACCCTTAACCAAATCTGATGTCTCCGCGGTAACGTGTAAGGCTCGCATTAGGAAGGTCACGGGTTTGATTCCCGAGGCAGTTCCTGCTGACATGTGACCTTTTGGGGGCTTCCTCGGGTCCATAGGGTAATTCTGGGAAGAATAATTACATCTCCCGAATTTTCTGCCGCCACTTCATCTTATTGGTCATTTCACTTCATCTTTCATTTGCTTGGTTATTTCAGGATTTTCAGTGTCAGTGGAAGTTGCTTGCTCTCTGTAAATGCTCCCACAAGGTTCAGGAGATCTCCGTCCAGAGCCCCCAAGGGGACCTCTTAGCCCGCAGAAGGAAGGGGGTTGGTAAACGAGCCGCCGTGGGGAGTTCAAATTTCTTGTTATGACCCCGCCCTCAACCATCTTCTCTCCACAGATCCGACCACCCTTCGAATCCGTCACCTCAACTCTCCCTCCCGGGGGCTCCTTCAGGAGCATAAGCATAAACCATTTCATTGAAGTACTAAGTCCCCCTTCCAAACCTTGTGAACCCTATTTTAAAAGCCTTTCAGTTAGAGGTGTATATTTTGGCTTTCTCTACTACGTAAGTAAAGTAGAGGAAGTACTGTATTCTATCCAAAACTTCTATGTCGAAATTTCACCGGAAATATTTTCTGAGGCCCCCGAGCACAAAAAAGCAGTTTTAGAAAAAAGTCCGCCCTCGCGCGTGTGTGTGTCAGCCTGTGGACAGCATAACCCAAAAAGGAAAAGTCGGTTAGAAACCGAACTTGATATTTAAGTTTAATGTCCTTCAGGGACGTGATACGAAGATTTTGAAGAAAATAGTCCCACCCTAAACTACCCTTTACATGGAAAATTTTTCGAAAATTTAGATTTTCCTGAAAATTGCTCTAACGATTTTGATTAAAATGCCTTAAGTTTGAGATATATTTATGACAAATGAAAAGTATGTCTTGAATCTGCCCCTGTAGTCGTATTTACTCTGGATGCCTTTTGCATAACTGGTAAACCGTAAGAGACAGACCAAATCTTAGTTTACAAAATATGTAGATTTTGCTAAAATACACACTGTATATCGGAATAATTTTTTTGTACAGTGAGCCGTTTCGGAGATGTCTTGTTATTTGTAAGAGGTTTGGAGAACTTATACTTCTGTCAAATGCAACATCGTTGTTCATATTTTATATGTTAACCGTGCAAAGAGAACTTAATCTCAAAGCTTTAAAAGACTTAGCTATCTATCTAAGCCTACTGTATTCTCTATATTCTCTTTGCAACTATAAGGAAATAAGCAATGAACACAAATGATATATAGAGATAAGAGTTTGTAAGGATGGTTAGTACAAGAGTAGAGAAAGTCATGTGAGTGTAGCTCATCGACCTTTTAAAATTCAAACTACATAAATCTGTAAATAAAGTAGTTCGGTCAATTATACGAGTGGTATTTAATGTTTACAACCTTATTATTACCTCGCTCCTATGTTAACTTGGCTTAGCTTAAAATTACACAGTTTTGATTAACATCTATCAAATATAGATAAAATATATGAAAACAGTAGGTACACGGAATTTGTACTACACTACAATTATTACTATTACCTTTCGGTAATAGTAGGTATACAACTTGTAATTTTAAGCATACTTTGAACAATAGTACTGGTTAGAATAAGAAGAAGAAGAAGAAGAAGAAGAAGAACCAGAAGAAGAAAAGGAGGAGGAATAGGAGGATGAAAAATTTGAGTAGCAGCAACTGGAAGAGGAGGTGCTGTGTTAGCGATGTGGAGGACAAGAAGTGCGCAGTAAATACGGGCGAGTGAGTGAGTGAGTGAGTGAGTGAGTGAGTGAGTGAGTGAGTGAGTGAGTGAGTGAGTGAGTGAGTGAGTGAGTGAGTGAGTGAGTGAGTGAGTGAGTGAGTGAGTGGGGTTCAAGGGCCCGCTAACAAGGTCATTGGGGCCTGTCTGTAGTTAAGGTTTGCCGCGAAGTTATTTCTAAGATACATTATATAGGTGCACAGTTGTATAGAAAAATAGTCAATCACTCCCCTATATCAAAGGTACGTATTTTGGAATAACTTCCCCTCGTTGCTCATACATTTTTGGCACTTGCCTAGGGCACTGGCTATTACACTTTGCAGTTCCTTTTAAAGGATGGTGGCAATTACTTGAGTGTTATTTTGAAGCTCATCAAAAGGTGTGTATTTCTTTGTAAGCCTTTTGCGTTAATGCACCCCAAAGATAAAAATTAAGGGAATTTAACTGAAGCGAATTGGCAGGCATTGAAAAGAAAGTTTATATAACAAAGCATATAAACAATTAAAAGCTTGTACAACTACACTCAATCATGAAATATTAGGAATGGTACACATTGCCATTTAAGGTGCTTCCAATGATAACGCAATATGCGCAAGAACATTATGATTATGACATTATGACCCCGGGCATGGCACACAACAAAGGACGGTCGGGATCATGCTAATCGCACCATACAATAGGCCCGCGAGCAAACAAATGTGCTCAAAGTGAGGCTGCCTCGCGCGATTGTTTGCGTATGCGTGACTAAGAACAACGAGCACTGCACATAAGGATCGATGGAACCTTCGAGAGGCATCCAGCGGCCGGGTGTTTGTAGAACTTCGAGAAGGGACTGTGTGGCATCATCTGCGTTATATAAAGCGCCGAAGCAGAGAAACAGGAGTAGTAATTTACAGACAGGAGTCAGTTCTTAGTTTGAGTGTGTATGTGTGTGTGTGTGTGTGTGTGTGCGTGTGTGTGTGTGTGTGCGCGCGCGCGCTTGTCAACTGCGTGTGTTGTCACGTCGTGAAGGAAGATAGTGAAACAGCTTTGAGTGTTGAGTTATTGTATCACCAGAACTTGTGTTTGAGAGATAGAGAAAGTGAAGAAAGACAGCGAAAGAAATGAGTCAAGGTTACTAAAAGAAATCAGTTGTGAGCTGTAATATTACGAAAGAATATAACGACTCTGTTTAACGTCAGCAAAAGAGAACTGTGAAAGGATTTGAGGGAAAGTAATGTAAGAAAAGCTAATTGGACTGGATTTCTTTTTCTTTTTTTTTTTTTTTTTTTTTGGTCATTTTGCCACACTGCTGTTAGGAGTGGCATTCGTTGAATTGGCATTTATACATAAAATGATTTCTTTGTGAGAACGTATTAATGACTTTTAAAATGCACTTTATAATGGAAGCTACGCTGGCTCTTTCTAGTTAAATCTGTGTTTTAATTCAAGCCCTGTGCCAAAATGTTTGTATTTGAAGGCAAGCACACAAAATATCTTGCATTAATTAAACTGTTCTTATTTAAACTCCTTCACATCTTCAAAATAAGCCTTCTTTGCCTGTATCAACTGCTGGTGCTGTTGTTTGCTTTTTAAACATTAGCCTTTTAACATAGCGTTAAATGCTATCGCTGCAGTATTTAAAATGTTTAAGCTGATTTAAAGCTTTGCAGTTTTATCAAAGGTACAATCTGGTGCAATCGGCGCTAAGAGCCATGCTTTCATTAAGTGCACTTGTGCGAAAATGTGCAAACTGTAAACGAAGCCTGTATTGTACGTGCTAGTTGTTAAGCTAGCAGCCCGCATAATAGCAACATGTGTAAAAGAGACGTGTTACATACATCCTGCATTTAGCAACTTGAAATGTTAATGCCTGAGTTTGTTAAAAATTAAAATTGTGTAAGTGGTACGAGAATGGGAGACAATTATCCAAGGGATGATGAAAACGGAACGAGTTTACCGAAACGGGCAATTTACTACAGCTTCAGCGGCGCTGCTTTTAAGGTGTTATAGTACGAGATTCAAAAACAGCGTAGTACAAAACTGTAATGTACTTGTTACACAGCAAACTGGTGGGTATGAATTAGAGTTTACAACCATTGCAGTTCTTTAGTTTTGTCTCGTATATAAGGTGTGGCTCACTTTATCTCTTTCAATTTCATTTGAAGCCTTCAAATACACAAATTGACAGTTCAATTTGACTAGTTTGTAAGTCCTACCCGAGAAGGAAAGAGGAACTGCAGTTACTGTGTAAAATTTACCTGCTCTTGTGGAGAAGGAAACACCCTTTTTACTGATGGACCAAAATGAGAAGGAAACGTCGGAGCAGGCCTGGTAGTCTACAAAGGAAGAACGAAGTTTTCTCAAAATCGGCCAGTGCACTGTATTTCAAGCCAAGCTACTCGAATTAAATGGTATTAAATTTGAAAAAACGTGAAAGAAAAAGAAAAAAAACAACCTACAACTAAATACGCCATAAAAGTTGACTCACAAGTAGCCCTGAACGCAATTAATAAAAATCAGTCAATCAATCCTATTGTCCGTCAGAGCAGGACAGATTTGTAGTACCAAGCCAAATTCTAGTTCAAGGATGCGCTGGTTAGTGCGAGAACGAAAGGGCAGACTTCCTCACAAAAACAAACACACAAGCCAAACGTCCATATCAGGCAACAAACAGTTCTATTTTCATACTCACGCAATTCCTTACAAACCATGGAAAATTCCAACGAAATCTACACAGAATTGGAACGACAACCTCACCGAAGTGCACATGCTTAGATGGCAACCAAAAAGCCACATATCTCTTACTTCACTGTAAGCTACAAGCCAGGAACAGAACAGCGCATATTGGAAACCCCAACATAATGTTACGAAAAGTCCTTTCATCACCACGTACAATCAGATTTATAAATGACATCCTCAAGACATCAGATTGAAACTACTTTCATAAGCATATGTATATGAATACTCAGTATTTCTGAGATTATATATCCTGCGATATGCCCACAGGGCAAAACGCAGCTTGTAGAAAACTAAACCAAATTTAAAAAGAGAGGGATATCTGATACAAATAACTTCGTGGTGGTGGATGCAGTGGCGGTAGCGGTGGTGGTGCTGATATACCGTAGCGTTTCCTGTTCCAGTTTAGTTCTCCGAATATCGTCTCGGGGACGCACGTAAAGAGTTTTGTCTGGCCCCTTTTCTTGTCCTGAAGACTTCCCCTTCAACCTCTGTTCTCACTTTTGCGCTGCTGTTTGTGTATATGTTGCCTAGTAGTCTGATGTATTTCGAATGTATGCCTATAGATTTAAAGATGTCAAAACATTAGTGTATTCTATTGAGTCTAATGCTTTCTTGTAGTCGATACAAGCTATGAATAGTTTCAGGTTGAGCTCTTGTGACTTTCTATCACCTGGTTTTTAGTCTTTAGGTGGTCTATTGTACTGTATTGGGAGCGAAAGCCTGCTTGATCTGGTGGTAGATTTTCGTCAATTGTTTTGGTGAGGAGATGTCAACATCTTCACGAATATCTTACAAATACTTGGAAATAAGCTAATCGGTCTATAATTATTAATATCCTCTCGACTTCCTTTTTTGTGAAGAAGGACTAGTGCTTTTAAGTCATTCTTGCGGGATATTTTCAGTTTCGAGTATATTGTTGAAAAGGATGTTCAACGTAGTAATTGTTCTTTTCCCTATTTCAGGCATTCGTCAATGATGCCATAGTATCCAGGGGTTTTGTTTTCCTTCAGTTATAACATTATCTATTTCAATATCTATAATGGGTGGTATTTCTTCTTCGTATCCATTTGTTGTAGTTGCTGATGGTATGTTCTAATATCGCTTCCATAAAGCTGCTTGAACAATTGTTTTGCAGCTTCTATTATGCCGCTTCTTGTCCTCGTCTTTTCGCCTCTTACATCTATGGAACCTAGCATTCAATGCTTGCTGTGTGACAGCTCATTTACTTTCTTTGTTGATTTCGAGGTTTCCAGTGCCGGTTTGGCATTTTAAGGTTTTTTTTTTTTTTTTTTTTTTTTTTTCTGTTTCAGCGTGTTCTGTTGCTGTTTTTGCTCTTTGTACGTTATCTGCTTAACTGTTTTTCTCTTTTGTTGATTAGTTCGGTCGTGCTTTCACAGAGGGTGTCTGTATTTTTGACTCCAGACATTATTTCTACTTTCAGACAAACTGGGGACTAGGGACGCCCTTTATTTTTGATAACAGTACCAAAGGAGGAACTGACTTTTGGTCAGCTGTGTCATTCTTATCCAATAGCAAGAAAGACAAATTGTTGGCCGTTGAGATTCTAGCTGGGAATGTTGGACCAAAGTGGAATTACTCCTTTATACTGTATACCAACAATACAGCCAATGAAAAACTAGGAAGAAGAGATTTTCTGAAAAAGGCTTGCAATGAGTCTTATCGAGCCGTTTCTGCTGGAACGTTTGAAGGTACCCATCCTGAGGAGAAGCGTACGTATATGATATATCTCAATAAGTGCTTGACTCATTATATTAAATAAATAATTACAAATTATGCTGACAATACACAGCACGATGTCAAATAAACAGTGGGGTTCCTAAGAACCCGATGTGACTTTCGTGTTCCTTAAAACTGTGACCGTGGGGTTAATCAAAATAGTCATTTTGAAGAAATAGAAACTTTTAAAAAATGTTCGATGATCTAGGGTACTTAAGGTTGGGGAGATTATTATAAGATACTAAAGATGGAGTGATATTGTTTATATGAGATAAGGTCCGTACAGCTGACTTTGTTATTACTCTTAATAGCAAACAACTTCAGAACTTACTAGGAATTACATTTTTTTTTTTTTTTTTTTTTTTTTTTTTTGTCAGTTGCCAAAGTAAATACCAGATTCGATATTTAACACCACGATCCACGATCGTATAGCACCTTAACAGTACAACAATAGTAAATATTAAACGTAGCTGGAAATAGTGAATTTTGTGTCATTTATCGACAGAAAGCAGATGGACTAGCACCTCAATATCATCTGCTCATCACAGAGGCTTAGATACAATTACCCTGCTTCTTTATACTTGTGTCAAAGCAAGATTGTACGGTACAAACAGTGCCAAATAAAATCTTCCGTGGATTTTTTTATAGTTTCATACGTCTTTTGAGGCTTGAACTTCACCTTAACTATCACAGAGCGTGGTGGTTTGAAAATACAGCAATAAGGCCGAAAAGAGGGGAGGTTGATGCCTTTGCTTTTCTTGAATAGATTCAGTGAGGCATATTTAGAATGTCTCTCTCTATCTCTGTCTCTCTCTCTCTCACACATACACACACACGCACGCACGCACGCACACAAAGCTTGTCATATATGTATGCTGACGCGGAAAACTTGTATTATTCGGTGCTTGAAACCAAATGGAAACAGTAACGCTACATAGAACTAGAGGAATATATATTCGTATACAGTGATTTATACTTATGAAATATTTGGGAGCACAAGGATCGGTATGATTAAATACATTATTCTTTTGTTATAATTGACTAATCATGTTTAACAACTAGACATAAATATGTTTATGTATATGGTTTATATTAATATGACAGACATATCATGTCAATCATCGTGTTATACTTTTTGTCCACATTCCTTGCGTATTTCCATTATCAGCAATAGTTTAACAAAGGTAAATTGACAAGCCTTGGCTCGGCGAGGGCTAATGCAGTGCAATATTTAGTTTGAGTTAGGTTAAAAACACACTATTTCATTTATTTATCTGTGTATTTATTCATTCGTTCATTTATAATTTGTTTGTTTATTCATTTACTTACTAATTTATTCATTATTGCTTCTATATAGCCAAAAGCATTGATGTTACTGTGACAATACTTTTCTGTTTACGTTTTTCTTATATATTTAGTTCTGCCTTGCTATGCATTTAAGGAATACTACTCAAGCTTTAATTTGAATCCCCTGAAAACCTTCTCACACATACGCACTAAACATTTCGTTAACCTGGGCGCTCTTAGATTTTAGCCCCTTAAAAGGCGTGTCCTGCTCTAGCCAATAAGGTACCAGCCAGTCATTATAAGAGGTCTGCATGACAAACTGAATGCACTCACGACCTCTTTCTCTTTTGGCCAATATGGCCGGAAGCGTAAATATGAATTTCGTTTCTACGCCACTTTGTATCGTTTCTTTTGGTTTTTGTTTAAGGTTATTTAGCAAAAACAGTGACTTACAGCTGCACCATGTCCTAAAGCAAGCAATGAAATTGAACAAGGGTTCGTATAACGATTAATAATGTGACGTAGACGCGAGGTGCAGTGAGGTTATGTTAGGCCTTTTTTCTTTCTTTATTGCAGTAAATGATGATGATGATGATGATGATGTTGATCATCATCATGATAAGAATTAAGGAAGGCTTGGACGAATGCTATGCACTCTCTGTGGAGTTTGATGTACATAGGCCTGGAAAAAGAAAGAACAATCCACATTATACTGAGCGTAATCTGCTATCCTGTTAAGTTAATATTGTATCAAGTGTTCTTTTAAGCAATCTCGTATGGAATAGGATTAGTATTCCTACTTCTTTGCCAGCCTTATGTCAAACGACTTCCATCAATAAGTGATTGTAATATTGATTGCATGCAATTTTAATAGCACACAGGGATGCCTTTCTCAGGTTCACGTACCTCGCTTTGTCAGAACTCTGCTCGGTGATAAATCTGCCCCGAACAACGATATTCCATCTTCTCTGAGGGAACCTACGGCAGAGATGAAATTTCTCGACATAACTTCTGCATAAATAATGAATTCCGTTCTTTACAGTAGAACAAAATATATGCGTATCACCGTATCTTGCCCCTACAGTTGTTTTATACATGAAAGTTGTTCCCCACTCGATATATTCAAGTCATACAAGACGTTCTTAAAAGTTTAACAGTCTAAGAAAGTGCTACTTGAAAAAGGCGTGAGATGAAAGAAATTGCTACATCAATTTAAGCTTCATGACGGCAGAAGCATGTAGGTATATTAAACACGCAGGGCCTGCAGGGTTAAATCAGCAGTTTAGGCAGAAAATGCTTTCAATTGTTTAAACGTCTGAATTTTATTAAGCTTTAATAAAACCATAACGAAAAGGGAAAAAGTTTGACGAACTTAATCTCTTTAACAATGAAAATTCATGATGCAATGAAATACTACTACCACATAAAGTAAAATTCTGTTTTTGTTATAGAGTTTTTAGGTTTCTAGCTCAACAACCGCTAAGCTCACAACAATTGAGTTTTAAACTTTAAAATTACAATTTTCGAATTATTATATTATATGTTTAGCTGACAGGGAAATATACGAGGTCTGTCATCTCTTTATTTTTTTTCCTGGTCAACACAATTTTTATTGGTACGAAAATAACGCTCTCCATGATAGGAAAATGTTGCACTTGCCGGAATGGTCCAGTGTACTTTCACATTCTGTCAATAGAAATGCAGGATATGGATGTAGTACGCATTGATTTAAATTCATACACAAAGATTGATATTAAACCGAGTCTAAGCTTAATTTTCCTCACAGATACACACATTTTTCTAAAGAAGCCCTTTCTGGATTCAGAAAGTTTGAGAACATGTGTTTCCGGTGAAACCTCACATTCAAATTTATGAATGGAATGCAATACTTCCTTAGCCTCACTATAGATGAGCAATAAAGAAATAAAAAAGAGCAGTTATCATTGTGGCTACATTAGATGTCTGCGCGGGCTCAAACCACACACTCGGGTCTAGCTTGAAAGTTGTTTTGTGGGTTGGAGTCGGGGGACTGACTTGAAAATTAAGTGGAACAAAATAATTCATCATATTTTTGGGTCACAGATGCCGAGATTCCGAGAATAGCACGACAGTCGCATCATTTCTTTCCTATTAATTCTGAATGATTATTTTGCTGACATGTTTAAAATGACGATGATAATAATGATAATAATGATCATCATGATTATTATGATGATAATGATGATAATAGTAATGATGAAGGTGATGATTGTGACGGTGATGGTGATGATGATGATAATGACGACGATGATGGTGATGATGGTGATGGTGATGATGATTGTGATTGTAATTGTGATGGTGATGGTGATGATGATTGTGATGGTGGTGATGATAATGACGATGATGATGATGGTGATGGTGATGGTGATGATGATTGTGATTGTAATTGTGATGATGGTGGTGATGATGGTGATGATTGTGATGATGGTGATGATTCTGATGGTGATGATGATGGTGATGATGGTGGTGATGATGCCGATGATCTTGATAATAATGATGATGATTATGATGATGATGGTGGTGGTGGTGGTGCTGGTGGTGGTGACGGTGGCGGCGGTGGCGGTGGCGGCGGTGGCGGTGGCGGTGGCGGTGGTGGTGGCTTGTTGAGGCCGGGCCGAACCTAAGGATGTCGGCCCGTGCAGACCAATGTCAACCACAACAGCTGTGCGGGACACTCCTGCTGACCTTCCTAACCTTACATACTAAGCAGGCCATTATTCATATTCTTGGAAACTAAATAAGAACTTTTTGAAATAGCTGCTACGATAAAAGTTATTTTCGTATACAAACTCATGCTTGGCAGCACCCTAGCTTATCAAGCCTTTACAGTGCAATGAGTATGTTTCACGTGTTAAACATCACAGGGCGATAGAGCATTTTCTCGTGTTAAACACGAATTCAAGTTGCTCGTACTCGCTGCCCTGATTACGGACAGGTTTTCACATTGTTGATAAATCACCATTTGAATTCTAGAAGACTGATTCTGTACAACTTGGATGAAGCGGGTTGCAAGTAGGCTTTACCACATTCTGATTCTCCTTGCGCGAGATAGCGGACTAGTTACTAGAGTCTGAAACAATGCATTCGAGGGCTAAAGATTCTTTTTAATGTATTATACTGCAGATTTAGTCCAAAAGTTGCGGCGACACTGCTAGTAATGACGTTGAGGTGCATTTTTATGTTTTAAATTCGACCTCGGCGTAGCTTCAGTCAGAGAGCTAGATGACCCTTTTTCTTATATCTTGGATACGGCAATGAGTCGATGCTAATTTTTCCTGCTAAATGATTCACCTTGTATCGTTTTTTATGTATTTTAATTGTAATTTAACCCTCAAATATAATACTCTGTCACAATTCTTCTTCTTCTTCTTCTTGTTCTTCTTCTTCTGATTACCCTCCCCTTATGTAGGACTTACGCCCCCTAAGCCAGTGCCCAGGGTTAGACGCCTGAGGCACAATTGGTGTGGAAGAATTTTCTTTCTTCGTTGCTGATTTAACAAGTCTTGAAAACACAATATGCATTCTGCGTTATTTCTCGCACCGCTGCTTTTGTATTTTCGTATGTTTTATTTTCGAATTATATTTAAATCTTATCCTTAACTAAGCTTACCACAATACTAATGTTATGTATCGTTATGGACTTGATAAAAATCCGTTGTTGATTCGACAACTGAAGCACGGCTTCTTAATGCCTGTGTTTTTCCTCTTATTATGATTTTCGGGGGCTTATGAAAGAAACTATTTCAAGGTCTTGACTAAGCAGCGATATCTGTGCCCAACTTCAAGTATCCTGTACTTAATAGGAAGCCAGCGACTCATACCCTGTTCAAATAATCCTCTATATTGAACCGAAGTAGTGCAGCATGCTATTTTTTTATTTTTTTGACAAAAACGAGTAACGAGTAACACATAGTGTGGACAAACTATTACTAACCCAGTAACAGATTATGCTACCAACTACATTATGTAAAACGTAAAGGAAGAAACAAGAATTTAATACACAAGGATTGTAACAATTCAAGACACAGATCAAATACTATTATGTCTACAAGTACAGAAGAAGGCCTTTAATTAATTTTGAAATAAATGTCTCTAGTTTTAGTTGAATTTGTGTTCAATGTCAGTTGCTATTATTCCTTTAAGTAATATGAGAAAATAAGGTTTAACTGTGCTGCAGAAATTCACAATCTTAGTATCCGAATAAGCTTTGTTAATGGTTGACGGAGGAAATACGAAAATTCCTCATAGCAGCGTTCCATTACTAATTGAATTCACAATAAACTCTTCAAAGCCCATATAATTCTTTTTCGTCAACAGCCTATTGTGACTGAGGGAAATAAATAGACACATATTGTTTTGAATAGTTTGATAACTTTTAAAGTTGCTGTGCCGAAAAAAGTATTCCATATATGGAATTGCGGAAAAGAGGTTCATGACACCCTCAACAAAAAATATTAATGCGTATATAACAGAAATGAAAAGTTTGATGATAATTATAATTTAAATTCTCGCATTACACTTCAGGTTGTGAACAAAACTGTGTACTTGTGCCAGCTCTGTATGATTTGTATTTTGCGCTTACACTAGACGAAGACCTTATGAGGGATAGAAATGCTGACTTCTTCTGTTACAATTGTCACGTTGTGTCCCTGTCTGACGCCGAGGCTAGCTGTGAAGTGTAGCGTCATAGCTCTGGGATCTCCTTTTCGGATTTCCTTCTGTGTGCTACTTAGAACGAGTGCTAGCGCATTTAGTCTTCGGTGAGACAATCGTTTCACAAAATTATTTCGTACTTTATCGGAACAGGTGAGGAAGTTGCCTTGGTGGTAATACCTTTTTGTTATTAGGGGTGCATATTAATAGGAATGATCTGAAATTTTAATGTCTTTCGTTATTCTGATTTACGTTATGTTATTCCTGTGTCGTGTAGATCGCTGTTAAGTTTGTTAGATCATACAAGGGCTTTTTAATGCGTTTCCCAATTACCATTATGGACAGTTCAACTAATTCCATTATATGCTCCTACCGAGTTTTGGGCATTTTTTACGGTACCTACTTCTCTTACCAGCATTTTGTAATACCAGCTTATCCCACTATCCTAGGTAACAGTAAATTGTGTGTGAAACATTGGTAAATCTTATTTCTGTTTCCAATCCGGTTTTTTATAGGTAACTAATTTTACTTCATTGAGCCATAACTGGACAAGAAGTATCAGCTGATTTTAGTTCACGGCGTAGCCTTCTTTTGTAGGTTTAACGCCCGCTTTTACTCCTACGGCACCACAGGCGGTGACACTGATGATATATGAAATGAAGATGGAGCACCGATGGATTGAAATGGCGGGGAAAACCGGAGAACCCGGGGTAAACCCGTCCCAGCGCCGCTTCGTCCTGGGATCGAAACCGGGCCGCATCGGTTAGAAGCGAATGGTGTAACCACTCGGCTAGGGCGCGGCCGTCGCGGCGTAACCGATCTGTCTAGTTAGCCACGGTGCCACCCTGTCAAGTTGAATTATGTAATTTTGATATCTTTGATGCTGGCATAAGATTTTAGTTGATACGTCACATTAACTGTGCACGTTATACAAGTACTTCATTTGCATGTACAGGGTACGTTTCTGGAAAAATCCATAGATTGTATTCCAAATCGGGAGCTACCATAACGTTACACAAACGCTTCATTTTGTGAAATTGCTGGAAATGGACCTTCTGTGTATAGAATGATTGACTGCTCCATATATGTAGATTGGTTGTGGTTGTTCTTTGCTAGAGTGCCCGGTGTCCCTCTAGTGTTTATCTTAAAAACATCGAGATTATTCTTGTGATCTTAGCTCTAACTCACGAAAATCTAAAAAAGAGAAATTCTAACGAGTTAGGAATCTCTCATTGGTCAGTTCAAAAACATCCCCAGTGATAACTGTACTTGTACCCATAAAAAGTTAAGCATAACTTTTTTAAGGAGCGGAGGCTGCATGATGGGAAGTAGTGGAAAATAGAAGCCGCTCCTTACAAAGCCTACTTTTATCCCAAGGGCAGTGTGAACAAAAAAAGGTCCCGATTCTGGATAACAGAACATCCTCATTCACATATATGGGAAGACATTTGAGTACAGCAATCTCGAACCGCGATTTGTGGGTCAATTGTACTTATTCGAAGTACTAATTATACTTTGTTATTCATTGAAACCTTGAACAAATACCAATAGAAATCAATTTTGAGAACCAGTTTTATCCTTCAAGTCCTGACAGCAGGTCTCCCTGTATCAAATGTGATTCATGTAGGATGCAGCCTACCCACACAGATACACACACACACACACACACACACACACACACACACACACACACACACACACACACACACACACACACACACACACACACACACACACAACACTTGTCATAGATGCATGCTGGCGAGGAAAACTTACTGTAATATACAGGTGCTTAAAACCCCTAATTGAAATCAAATGGAAACAACAATGTTCAGCAAAACTATAATTGATCCACCCTTAGATCCGCACTTAATGTAAACACAAGGCGTCAACAACTAACCCGCGATACGCCGAAACTAAGGCACACCATAAAATATAGTACCTTAAATATCGGCCATTATCTGTGAATTTTCGAGATGTATGATAACCCTAGTAATGTAACGCAATAGCAGCTTTATTCCTAAAACCCCCGAGTAAATATCATTCTGTTGCAACATGAACACAAGGCATGAGTCCACGTGGCGTTTGTGTTAGTTGCAGCTGATACGAACACCAAGTTGTCGCGGAGGTATACAAGGTGCGGATCTAAGACTGGATGAAGTATAGAGGAATATAGTATTTTATATAGTACTAGCTGTACCCTACCACGCTTCGCTGTAGCACATTATGGCTGCATGGATGAGAAATGAGGAGCAGAACAAAGCATACATTTCAAAATGTTTTTTTTTTTTTTTTTTTTTTTCCCCGATCTGGGTGACTCAGTTAGTTAGACGCTGGCCTACCAATCCCAAGGTCTCGGATTCAAATATGGCCCAGACCGATGGGTTTTAAGTGTGCTTAAAAACGACAGCTCCATGTAAGTAGATTTAGTGGCATGTAAAAGAAGTCCTACGGGACGAAATTCCGGCACACCGGCAATGCTGATATGATCCTGGGAATTGACAGCGTCGTTAAACAACAAAATTATTATTATTATTATTATTATTATTATTATTATTATTATTATTATTATTATTATTATTATTATTATTATTATTATTATTATTATTATTATTATTATTATTATTATTATTATTATTATTATTATTATTATTATTATTATTATTATTATTAATAATTATTATTATTATATCCATTGTTTGCGTAGATACAAAGGCAATCTGGTTTGCCCACACGGGAACATACAACGTACAATAATTGTCCATGTAAGAAGCAATCCGTACCTAAATCTAAACCATACAATTCTAAAGATTGACCTTGAGCCTTATTGATTGTGATTACAAACACCAATCGAATTGGGAATTTTAATCTTTTAAATTTAAATGGTGTATCAGTCAGAATCATGGGAATTCGAGGAATAAGGACATCTTCGCCAGTTGATATCTTTGCTTGCACTACGTTGTTCATCAATTTCTTAACTGCGACCCTCGTGCCGTTACAGAGTTTTGGCTGATTAACATTACGAAACATGATAATTGTCTCACATGTTTTCAATTTTAATGTGTTATGGCATTCCTGGCAGATTAAGAGGGTTCAAAAATTCCGATGGATAATCAACTACTTCATCTGCTTCCACAACGGTGTCTATAAGAACTGTTTCCTTGCCGTCGCAGGGATTTTACTGACGCAATAAATAGACACAAATAATCTTTGAAGCGGATTGTATATCGTGTCAAAATTTGAGCTAAATCGATGCCGAAATTTTTAGGTTTTTGAAGCATACACATACCAACATATCATTTATATAGATGTAATGTATGACTTACACGATATATTAGTGAGAATAAAGATCTCTTATAATTAAATAAATTACACTTTTTATTATAATTGGCTATCCATATTTAGAAACTGCAGATAAATATAGTAAAGGTAAATTAACCAATTATATTTTGTGTTAGAGGGAAACGTGCTGCTTTATTTATTTAGTTTTGCTTCTGTGAAGCAACGATTATTGACATTACTGTGAGCGTACAGCTCTATTTTTTGCTTTTGAAGTTCTGCTTTGCTGTGTATATAATGAATAACATTCAAGCTCTAATTTGCATCACCTAAAATCTTCTCACACATGCACATTATGCACATCGCTAACCTGAGCACTAATCAAGTTCCCCTTAGATTTTAGTCCCTTCGAGGCGTGTCCTTCAGATATGCCTGCCAATCATGATAAGAGGTCTATATGTCAAACTGAATGCAGTCATTACCTCTCTCTCTTTTAGCCAATGCGTCCGAACGTTTAAGCATGTATTTCATGTCTACCCATGTTGTATCATTTATTTTGACTATTGCTTAAGGTTATTTAGCCAAACGAGTGGCACATACTTGCACCGTGACCTAAAGCAACCAATGACATGGTCAAGACTTTGTATTACAATAAATATTATGGCGTAGGTGGGAGGTGCAGTGAGATCATCTCAGGCTTTCTTTGCACCAATGCAGAGTAGGTGGGAGTGCAAGGATGTCCTGGAAGTGTAAAATAAAGTGACACTCTACTTATGCTATTTTTTCCTTTTCCTTTTTGAATAGTGCTCTTTTGTTTCATCCTCAAAATATATTTCCCTAGAATTGCGTTATTATATCCACAGAAAACTCAAAGGTCTATGATAAAGTCTAGTTAGAGAACCTTGGGAAAGAACAAAGTAAAGTCATATAAATTTGCACATTTACATTCCAGTGCTCTTCACATTTATCACTCTGCTGCAGCTCGTAGATTTGACGAAAGTGTCCGAGAACGTCAAATGTAAGCTTTGTTAGTTAAACATGGCGTGTTGCTTGTGTAAGTTAACGCTTCCTCAGGAAGGTGTCCAAATGATACTCTTCCTCGCCGGATTCAGATATTAACACGCTTCTATGAGGCTTTACAGCTACGGAACTGTCGTCCTGAATAAGTCATAAAGCTCTCCGAAATCATTTGAATACTGCAGTCACTTGCGTCTAGCGGAAACTTCACGCGTTAGCTCTCAAACAACAGAATGAAACGGTGCTCCCTTGTAACACGCTAATAACAGCAGAATTCATTTTTGTTTCTCTACTGCTTATTTGCAATAAGTAGAGGAAACATCGTGTTCCACCAAAAATATCACATTGATAGTTCACTAGAAGTACACGTTTGAAGGTTACCTAATCCTCCCCCCCCCCCCCCCCTCCCTCCAAGCATTTTTCGAAACAAAAGTCTCTATCTCATGCAAACTTGCTACTAATCCTGGTGCATTAAAACACAAAAACAAAACAGAAATAGGACACCCAAAACTACTACTTGGGTATAAAGTATTTTGTTAAACGTTTATATTTTCATAAATGGTTCTAAAGGGTCTTTCAACAAGAGTTTCCTCTCACTGAACCTAAATAAAGCAAGTTCTATAGATGATAGAAGTTTATTTCTTTTTTTATTTTGGAACATAATTAATGTCATTACGTGAGGAAGAGAACATCATTTAAGTGACCGCCGCAACTTCGGTCGGTTGCGCGTATACGCTTGACCCAATTTTCAATGACAGAAGAACGTAAATTAGGTCCAACTTCACGAATAACACGCGTGATGTTATTCATAAGATCATTTACTGCTTCTGGCTTGTTGGCATAAACTAGAGACGTAACATAACCTCACAAGAACTAATCCAACGGCGGGAAATTATTAAACCTCTGAACTTCTCCTTCGAAAGATCGATTGTTTCGAGGGCAGTGTGCCATGTGGCACCATCTTGCTGGAACCAGATTTTTCTGATATCCATACCATCCACTTGAGGCCAAAAATAGTCCCTTATAAGAGCCCGGTATCTTTCTCCATTGACAGTTAGAGCTTCTCCAACTTCGTCTTGGAAAAAGTGTTGACCAATAATTCCACCATACCAAAATTCACACCACACAGTAACCTTTTGGGGATAAAGTGGTCGATCTTGAATCTGCATTGGATTGTGATTGCTCCAATAGCGGCAATTTTGTGTGTTAACAAAACCATCCATCCAAAAGTGGGCTTCGTTGCTGAAGATGATTTTTCGACCAAAATCTGGGTCAGCTTTCAATTGCTCCATTGCCCAATTAATGAATACACGGCGCAACCGATGTTCGTTGGGCTTTAGTTCTTGAGTCAACACCATTTTGTAAGCGTGCAACTTAAGTTCCAGATGCAGAATTTGCCGAGTTCTAGCCGAGAAAGCCCCAATTCTTGCGCTCGACGAGAATTGATTTGTTTCCGTTCTCGCGTACACTCTCGCGAACGGCGCCTATATTTTCGTTGGAGCGCTTACGTCGATCATGTACAGGCATTTTTTGATCGCTGACAGAACCACCTCTTACAAATGTATCGATCAAATGCCGAATCGTTCTCTCGCACACCGTAAACTTCACGCAATACACGGAAGGTTTGGCGAACAGATGATCCATTTTGATAACAAAATGTTCACAATTTCTACGCGCTTATGAATGCTGTAACGTTCCATGGATATTTTTCATTAACAACTGTAACCACATGAAAACACTTACTGCTGTAACTCAATAACCACGGCAGCTATCACCTGTTAAAGATAGGACACTCTTGTTGAAAGACCCTTTATAAATGACCACAAAATACCATACGTTCAGTATATTTCCAGGAATTATGAAAGAAAATCTTGAATTCTTTTAGGATAGTCCTTGAAGTTCCATTCATTCCAAAAGACCTCTTTATAATCAGTAAACCGTAGGATATAGAGATAGTTTTACTTAACCAAAACTGTAAATCTTATATACAAGGCTGACATAAAATTTAATATACGCTGTGAAATCACGTGATATAAGTATCATACGCGCTCACAAAATTTATTTGCCTACTAGGGAATAGAACAGTAGTAGTTAGCTATAAGCCGCGGTTAAATTTTGCGTCTAATTAACCATTTCATAGATATTCCTTGCTAGTGCCTTGGATTTTGCAGTATACGTTTAAATACTCGTACATACCACACCCAAGCAATTGTCTGTCTCGGGAACAGGACACCAAGGAAATAAATGAGCACCCTGACTCCCGTAATAATATCTGTTATTAAGTGATTGCGGGCATAAAACCCAAGAAACCTCCTCGATTAATCATGTAGCTGTGAGAAGCTAAATGTAGCTGGTTTTAAAAGCTCCTTTCAAAGCAAAAAAATTAAATCCAACTGATGCCCTTGATGTTCAACATTATTATTTAGTCACGCTGAAGCAAACACTCAAATAACTTCAATATAGATTAAGTAGCACCTTGCTTTAGGCAAGTGAAATAATTGTAAGTCCCACTGATAACATAAATTCTGAATATACCAGGTGAGTCAGTCGCGCCTTATTTTTTTGAAAGTTAGGTCACCCATCTAACGGTATGTGTGCCTTAGTCCAGTTTTGCGCTTACTAAAATGTATTGCTTGACGTTCTTAAAGAGAGGAATGCGCAAAATTGACAGCAACACTGGTTTAAGGGACAGAACGTACTCCTCGCTAAAGCACACCTCAAAAACATACGACTCGTTTACTGAGAGCGAATTCCGGTTTCCAGCCGATTTTACAAACCTTTTATTAGAGTATACATAGCAACGTAATTCAGTAAACGGCCTGGAAAAACTGGACCTATCATATGAGTACACTAACAAATTCAACTAAAAAGAAAATGGTGGATTCGTGTACTTACAGCAGGGATTGGCTGCCAAAAATTAGGAAACATTTAGACACGCCTCATCCATCATGAACCCGTACAATCAAAACGGACATATTATTAAACGACAGTTTATTTACATTTTTGCGTGAACTACGCCTCGTGCATCTAAATTAATATGCATAACAGCTTTTGCCATTTAAGTAATAATATTAAAACGCCCAGTAAATGATTAAAACTGTCTTAAAAGGCTAAATAGAGCCCAAATACCTGAGAGGTGGCAATGGCATAGTGCCAGGCATACAAGTCCTAGTATTGCACGCGGTACGTGCTTCAAGTCAAGTCTCGAAATAGCTGAATAGGATTGTGAGGGATCCTCTGTGCTAACCCTCAATGATCCAGGTTCGAGTCTCAGCATTGTAAATATGTATTTTTTTATGTTCATCAAAACTTGGAAACCGAATTCACAATAATCTAATTATGAAGTCCCTGGGGGTTTAGGACATTATAATTTAAATCGTTTTTGGTTGTCTGCATTTTTAATAGCACAATATTCATTGTGTGCGAAATTGAGTTTAACTTCCATGTTAAACTCTGACAATGTAATTTCCTTGCTTTCTGTGTTCAAATGTGTATGAATGATCCTTATTTCAATTGCACCTACCTATAGGTGTGTTTAAACAACTACACAATTGTAGTTCACCAATAAAGAAACATCAAACAATGTCATAAAACATAAATAAAACAATAAAAATGAATATAATAACAGTTTTCAGAATAATAGTTTGTAAATTGTGAGGAAAAAAAAATTAGTAGATGCAGGTGATTCGAACCACCTTCACAGCAGACAGATTACTTCACAGTCCAGCGCCCGTTCCAACTGAGCTATCTAGTAACGTGTGAGTTAAACATTCCGTTTAAGATGTAATATTTGCTGGTTCCAGTGAACATTTGCAGAAGTACAAACGTCAGCTGTCTAATTACGAATATATTAAAAAGCGATGTGATAACATCTATATTAGTACTAATTTCATCGAGTGTTTAACATCCATGTTAAATACGCGGGTAGAACCTAGTAATGGGGTCGATGTTTTCATGTTGGGGTGTAAAATGTGGATTGCATAAAACTCGAGAATAAGGGGCAGCTGACTCACCCTTCAGAATTGCTTCAGTACTGCTATCAGAGTTAAGCAGAACAACTGAATTGCTTAATTAGCCTTATAGATGTAAGAATTTTATGTACATGTGCATAATCTTATCTATAAACCTATTACTGTAACTCCAAAAAGGAGCTCAACAGTAAAAATCAACCGATGAAATGTCAATATCGATTTTCATTAATTCGGTCGACGGTCATTAACCGTCGTTGTTTCCACATCCCTCTCTCTCTGCTTCCACATTCGAACTCTAACCAGTGCAGACAACGGATCACCTGAAGATGCCAAGCGCAGTACTCGGCGAAACGTTGGTATCTACAGTGCCTTCTAGACCACGGCCCACAAGCCCGAAACAAATAAATATACCAATACTCAGGACACCGGTCGTGAAAGCCTAAGCTTATACATTATCATGAGTTAGTTTGCAATACTTTACTGTGTTATCACAGAAGAGCTGAAACCACGTGTTTTGATAGATCTTAGGTGTGAAAATAAACGTGTGACACCAATTTTAAGCATGCAATAAGCAAAAACAAAAATGTAGGCCTAATTAGCTACAAAGATAATGCAAAATGTTTCCTAGGAAACACAAGAAGCCTGGATTATAAAAGCATTATGAACGTCATGCTAAAAAAACTTTATAATACTGGGTAGTAATATGAATTTGATGTAACTTCCTATATGCGTACGTCGAGTACTTTTCCTGATCCTTGCCTTTTGGAGCTAGCAATAGTGAACGTTTTCACCACGATTTGAAAGACATTGAAAGAAACCACAATGGAGGTCAGACAGATAACATGAAAGCAGGTACTGTTGGCACTGGAAAATGAAAATACTTCTCATACTTATGGAAGAAGTGCGAAACGAAGAAAAGAAACTTTTCCTGTAAAATAACATCAGTTATATCGATTGTTGATAGTTATTGTGGAATGTACGTTCATTATGTGTACAATTACATAATTCTAATATACACTGCGTTCTTAAGCATGACCAATATGTGTGTGTGTGAGTGTGTGTGTGTGTGTGTGTGTGTGTGTGTGTGTCTGTGTGTGTGTGTGTGTGTGTGTCCATCATGATTTAATACGAAAACTTAGTTTTCATTTTTAAAAATACTCTGGACGTCATGGAACAAAACTTAAAACATGCTGGAATCAGCATTCCAAAATTAGGGAGAATCAGCATTTAAAACCAAACCATCAAAAATGCTCTTATTCAAAATGCAGAACAGTGGTATGAATCATAGAGCATACACGGATTTACTAAAATATTTTTGCAGCATTACTTTTCCTTTAAATATTAATTTTTATTCCTATCCTATGACATAATATTTGCTAACTCATACTAACCTGTTAAATCACAATAATACATTTTTGTTATTTTTATCACATATGTGGATATATTATTTCAAAGCCGTATGGTGCTAAGAACTTGTTTACTGATACGTTTGAGCAGCAAATTATCTAGTCCAAATTTTGTATTTATTAGGTCGCCAGTAGAGTTGCATATACTGGAGTAGTGTTGCATGGACAGTATTTTATGCACATGCAACTCTTTTAATTGAATTACCCTAAACGTAGCTTTTTCCATGTAAGGGGCAGGTTGAAGCGAGGGTAGGATATTAAAAATTTCGTATTGCAACCTTGAGAGACGCTCAACCTAAATTTCAAGTTGCATTGTTAATGCAGCTTTTATTTTTGACGTAGTGCTTAGAGGCAGTCAGGCAGGCACAACGCATACAGGCGCGCGCGCACACACACACAAACACACACACACACACACACACACACACACACGCACGCACGGACATATTCGAAGTGCTCTTTTCAGTGCGGATGGCTCAAAATGGGCGTATGTGACAAAATCTACGCATCAAATTTTTGGGTGGAATGCAATATTTTATCTACCTGCTGTAAATGCGGAATGGAGAAGGTAAACGTCTAAAATGATGTCCGGCCTTCAAACCAATATAAAACACGACGGCCGAAAGCTAATTTATTTATATTTTGAATAGGAAATCTATAGTCATCCCGGGCCTAAAGTTAGTACGCACATAAACATGGTGCTTGTATTACCCCGCGTACAAACATGTGTTGTTCTCTGCGCGCAGCTATTTACGTCACACTTGTCGCAACCATCATATCTTTCACTGTAGCAGTGTTTGGAATTGAACACGGCTCATATTTACTAAATAAACTAAATTACCTAATTCAAGAAAGTGGTTAACAAAGGTTATGGTATGTAATTTTGTGAGTAAAAGCTTACGCTGATCTGAGTCGTCAGAGTAGCGGCACCCACAGATCTCAGACGGCTTCTACGCACCACAATGTCTTCCCGATCGACTGGCATATTAATTTTGTTTCTTTTTCCAAAATCAAACCCAATGTCTTTCAGCAAAGTGTGGGAGATGGTTTTCTCAAAATATCAAAGATCTGGGCCACTGTTCACTAGAGAAAGTACGTTATCCATTATAGGAGGCCCGTTGCTTAAAAATCTGATGTGCTGCACCCACATGACTTTGTCTACTCTTGTAAAAATTACCTTATTTCCTTATTACCTTATTGCGCATTGTAGGTGCAAGGGGAATATTAGAATAAAGTACGCTTTGAGGGACAGTTAAATGTTTTATAGCTTTGAGATCCCGTTCTCTTTGCACGCTACACATATAAAGAAATGAACAATGATGTTCCAATTCAGTTTTAACTGTTCCGAAACTGACACAAATAACAAGGAATATCTCCGAAATGGTTCACTCTACAAAAACATTTATTGGGACATACATTCTGGGTTTTAGCGAGATCTACATTTTTTGTACTGTCAGATTTTGTCCATCTCTTACGGTTTACGAGATATTCCATAGTCATCTAGGCTAAACAGGACTACATGGCCTATAGCCAGAAAACTCAAAATATAAATTTTATTTGTCATACAAGTATCTTAAATATATGGCCTTTTAATCAAAATCGTTAGAGCCATTTTCAAGAAAATAAAAATTTTCTAAAGTGTAGTTTAGGGTGATTTTCTTCAAAATCTTCGTGTCGTAACCTTGAAGGACATTAAACTTAAATAACAACTTTTGTTTTTAACCGACTTTTCGCTCTTGAGTTATGCTGTCCAAGACTGACAGAGACAGACAGACAGACAGACACACACACACACACACACACACACACACACACACACACACACACACACATACACACACACACACACGGGCCATTTTCTAAAAATGCTTTTTTTGGATTCAGGGGTCTCAAAACGTATATTTCCGGTAAAATTTTGTTATCGAATTTTTGGATGGAATAGTATACTTCCCCTACTTACCAGTAGAGAAAGTAAAAAGGAAGCTATGCACTTCAAAGCGAATAGCACTTTCAACAAAATTCCGGATTTATGCTCATGTTTAAATGTTTTGGAAGTTGAATTACAGTATTTATTCGCCGCATTGATTACCTGAATGTGTCAAATAAGCGATAGAAAACGCAATGTAGTACCGAACTATTTCCAATCGCGGTTGACAATTTCACTCGCTCTAAAGGTTGTGGTGCGGCATAATATTCACATCCGCACTCTGGTGAGCATAAATAGCAGACGGAAACTTAATGTCATATTTTACTGTTTTATTAACACTGGGATAATTGCAAAGGGGTGTAGTGGGACTTAAAAATGCAATGCCAAAGATGGGATTTGAACCACTAATCTTCCCGTCTCCGTTCGGCGTTCTAACCACCGGGTTACTGTGGTACCGGCACAACAGATTCTCCAACTCACTCGCATTTTCCCAGTAAACCGGGCAAGCATATTTCAAATACATATGACATTACATACCTCAATGACGAGTTGCAGTGCTGAAAACACTTAAGTCCGGAGCTTCATAGTTTAACCAACTATAAGGTTAATCAATGGAAATTAATTGTTCTTCCACACTAGCCATATGTAGGACAAGGTTGTAAAGGGGTAGAGTGAGATTGGAAAAAAAAGAAAAAAAAAAGAAAGAAAAAAACAGTGCCTTTACAACTATGTCCTACACACGTCTAGTGTGGTAGAAAAGTTAATTTCCACTGGGACGGAGTTTTCAAGTTTAGTTTTCAAATCAGTACGTAACGTGCATTCACACAGAAAGCGGCAGGTAGATAGACTAGTGGAAGAAAGGAGAAACAATGAGAAAATACAAGGAGTGAAAAGTTTAGATGAAGAGAGAAGGAACGAGAAAGACTAAGAAAAATAGAGAAAGACGGATATATGGTGAAGTGAAAAACTGAGAGAGCCGAAAAAAAAATTGAGAAAAAATGTGAGAGACAGAATCCAAGACAGTCAGAGACAGGAATAGAGAATTGGAAGCGAATGCCCATATTTAGTGTATTAATCATAGTTGAGGCTTATGCTTCTTACGTAATAAGAAATTAATCGTTTCGTAAATTGATCTAATCATGAATTGGGAACCGCAGGGAAGACCCAAGTAATCAACAACGCCAGGAGGGAGTGGGAAATAGAAAAATATATATAGAAGAACAGATACGAGGAGGACTGGAAAAATGTATTAAATCAAATGTGTTAAACGCCGTGAATTTGGATACCGCAAAAATGCTTATTCATTGTAAACCGGTTTAAAAAATGATTGATCTTAAATATTATCCTTATAGATTTGAAACTATAAGTGTGTATTTTAAATCATATATAAACCCAGTGTAGGAGTCTAGTTCGTGAGATTTGAGTACAGAGAAAAGGATGCCTCGGGGAGTGTTCTTTGCAATACATGTCATGCAAGTTGCATATGTCTAGAAACCTCTAGGGCAAATGCAGAGCAGAATACACAATCCAGCAAGGTAAAGCTCCTTTCCTTGTGTTTTGAAGGACGTGTGTGAATGTTCCATAACTAACAATTACGAGCCTTCGATTTTTCTTCTTTTTTTCTAAAATATATATTTCGATTTTATAGGATATTGGAACATGTCGACTCCACTTTCCGCACTCAATACAACATGCAAAGAGTTTTCAGTTCAAACGGAAGCCCTAATACAACCCGCAGAGGATTAGAGGAAGTTGACATTAAGTATTATGGTATCACAATACCAAATCACTTTGAAAATACATAACCATTAACCATAAACGTCGTCCTTACTTTGCACGTAGCAGGACTTGAAATTCCCAGCTCTGTGTCTGGAACATATATAGAGTGTTCCAAATAGATGTATACACACTTTAAACTGACATTTCCCAGCAACGTAATGAGAGAAATACAATTTTTGATACGTTCTATTCTTTACACTTCCTTAAGCCAGTACATGCTCAAAATGACCATCTTCTGCCACAATACACTCTCAATAACGACGTCGAACAAAGCGACATGCCGTCTCAGTTGTTGCCAACAGAATGTCATTGAAGCCATGTTCAATCTGATCTTTTCAATTCCTCCAATGTCTTTCTTTGGTGTTGTGTTCTTTAAAGCTCCCGAAACGTAAAAGTCTGAAGGGTTAAATCGGGAGATCGAGTCGGGGACTCCGTTGCATTTCCTCTTCGTCCTATTCATCTCTGATTGAATGTGAGATTGAGGAAAGTTATTACAATGACATGGGTGTCAGGTAGAGCCCCTTATTGTTGGAAGTAAACTTCAATTTGATTCTCAAAGAGGTCATTAAGGCGTGGGATCGTGATTTCCAACACTTGCAGTTAAGTCTGAGACGTGACAGTCTCTTAGAAGAAGTAGGACCCAGGTACTCTTCTGGCAGACAGACCATACCAAGCCGTTACTCCTGGAAGATTTACGGTATTTTCTTCAGAGATTAAGGGTTCTCCTTAACACTGTATACACAATTATGCCGATTAATTCTCACTTTCCAATAACACTTCAACAACCAGCTAAATTAATCGAATGAAAATGTCACCACCATGTTTGTTCATAAACACGTGAAAACGTTCAATGTGTTGCTACGTTTTTCAATGTGTTGCCTTTTGGATCATTCACCACAAAAATTGTATTTCTGTCTCATTACGCAGTCAAGTATCTGCATTTTCAGTCAAGTATCTACAGTAAACTGTCTAGTGGAAGCAATACCTTCCCTACCTATTAGCGCATGGTAACAACTAACTTACAGCAAGTCGGATGTGTTGCATTCACACAATTTTCTCTACTTACTCTTTTATATCCTATTCCAACAGAAACTTTATCTTCTCTCTACGTTTTATTAATACAGGTAAACCATTACTTATTTACACATTTCCTTGTAGCTATGAGAGCAAATAATCTAAAGCGGTACTCAATGAAAATTAACAAAGAAATAATATCTGTAGATTTTTATCTACATAGATCCCAGAGACCTGAGGGACCCCTAGGTTTATTATCATGTTATAGTTTGTGAACGAACGCATATTGGATGACATATCTAAAATTACACTTTACTCGGCTGTTTGCTGCAGCAACAAGCTTATCTGTTCATTTCCTTAGCGACAGTTGCATGTCAAACCAGACCCTGCGCGCCTACTGTTGTTACATATCGCTGACATTTCCTCGTTGGTTGTGCAATATTGCTTTGCCATTGCAAACAGTACTATATTCCAAAAAATCCCATGGAATTAGAAGAAGTGTATAATTTACTTTGTTATGATGATGTCATACTCATTGATGACAATTGCTATGAATCATATGATTCCAATTCTGAGGATAAACTGAAAATCCGATCTTTAGATTCAGAAACTGATAATGAAGAATAGAATCAAAGCAACCTATGTGATAATAACCTCAATTTTATAGTTCATAATGTGTTTAGCATAGCAGTTTATTATTATTATTATTATTATTATTATTATTATTATTATTATTATTATTATTATTATTATTATTATTATTATTATTACTACTACTACTACTACTACTACTACTACTACTACTACTACTACTACTACTACTACTACTACTACTACTACTACTACTATTACTACTATTTTGTAGGAATAGGTGTGACATCCCTACAAAGTTCACCTCAACCATCAACTCTATGGCAATGATTTTGCCCGTAGTGTTGAATAGTGCACGAGGGTAACACCGCTGCCTTTTTTGAAAGTGTTGTTGGAAGCGATGAATGCTATTTTAGCAACTATGCCACTATGAATAGGCACAACATGCACTACTGGGCCTCTTACAACCCTCACTCAGTGCGCAACGTTTTGGTGCGGTATTCTAGAGGCCAATGTTATCAGATTTGTCTTTCTCCCAGCCAGACTTGGAGGACCACGCTATGTGGAATTCCTGCAAGGTGAGCTTTAGGATTTTCTTGATGAAGTTTGGGCATGACTTGTGTTAAAACACTGTTCCCAACTACCTTGTTATTATGAACCTGTAAATGTCCAGTTCAACCAGTTGTACTCTGGTCACTGAATCAAGCTAGGTGTCATACCAAGAATATTGCGTTTGAAACAGAGCGCATCAATGTAGAAGTCTTACGTCAAAGGGTCGTTGAAGCATGTGCCACTGCACACCCTTAGTTTTCAGAAACGTCAATATGGATACAAGAGGGCGGTTGGAATATTGTATCAATCAGCAGGGTATAATTTTGAATATCTATTCTACGAGTGAAGTCAGCACATTAGTAGCGTTTGATGGTGATAATAATGATGAAAATAATGTAAAAAACCATAACACTAACAAAACCATTAACATTGATATAGTAATGATAATAATATTAAACTATAATTACAATAAAACTCATTATGAGACCAATGTTAATGATAACAATAATAATGGTGATAAGCGTAATGATTGTGATAAGTATACTAATAAGAATAATACAATAATGCAATACAACAATAACTACAAATAACAAAAATAATAATAATAATAATAATAATAATAATAATAATAATAATAATAATAATAATAATAATAATAATAATAATAATAATAATAATAATAATAATAATAATAATAATAATAATAATAATAATAATAATAATAATAATAATAATAATAACAATAATAATAATAATAACAATAATAATAATAATAATAATAATAATAATAATAATAATAATAATAATAATAATAATAATAATAACAATAATAATAATAATAATAATAATAATAATAATAATAATAATAATAATAATAATAATAATAATAATAATAATAATAATAATAATAATAATAATAATAATAATAATAATAATAATAATAATAATAATAATAATAATAATAATAATAATAATAATAATAATAATAATAATAATAATTATAATAATAATAATAATAATAATAATAGTAATAATGGTGAAATACAACAATAACATTAATAAGAAACCAAAACATGCCAATGAGGCAATGAAACATTACGTGCCCTCATACTTGCACTTTACAATCTAATCCGTAAAGTTAAACAATAGCAACAATATACGTTGTTGTCTATTATCACGGACTACACGTTAGTTGAACTGCCTCTCACCTCACGTCTTAGTTGAGAGTCAGAACACACCACTGACTACAATTGCGTCGTGGAGTTCTGCAACTGTTTTAACGGACAATGGCTTATTTACTTACGGCGATGCCTGATGAAGTCAGCCACTAGGTCGGTTGCCGGGTCCGACCAACATAAATAAAGCTTCTTTCGCTGTTTTTTCTCGGTCGCAAGGTGAATGTTGAGTGCGATAATTTGATCCGTGAATTTCCTATCATCCCTTTCATCACTACATTTCATTACCTTTTTCACTGCGATACCAGACATTGAGGTGATCACTGAGGCTGTTGGCGGGTGCCAATTTATGATGCTGCCCGTTGTTACTGAGTCACCCCCTCAGTACCACACAATTTCTGTAGAATCGATGAGTGAAGTCGAGGTTTTCCTTGGGCCGCTCTTGCGTGTAGACTCTTATCTATATCAGGGGGTGGGAACGTCCTGGATATGTTTCTTTTAGGAAAAGCTACGACTGCGTATTTTAATATCTTTATTCTAAAAACTATCTTAAGTTCACTCGCTATTGGGTTTACATGTATACAAAAAGCTGTTTGCAGTAGCACGCCGAAAAATGTTGTTTGTTCTGCCCAGTCTTCACACACCCGTCTTCAGCGACGTCCAAGTGAGTTGTGTCCCCTTTCTACTGTTCTCTCCGCTTACCTGGAAATTTACCCTTTTGTTTAGAAGTCATTCACCTGAACGGGTACTGTTAACTGAGCCTGTGCTAATGGCGTGGGGTGAAAGAATCCTACCCTCACTTTGTAGGGACAGTTTCATCATCATAAATATAACAGATGCAAGTAGTCTTCAGAAATGTAATAATACTCCATAATTGATGGTACAAAGACTGAATGGGAAAATTGCTAATTAAAGAACGAATGGAATTCCAGTAATAGGTGATCTACAAATTAGCTCTTGAAAATGAAGCAGAAATGCTTATTATATATTTGAAGTTTACCAAGCTGTTCCCTGTATGGACTTGATTGTTTACAACTGCTCATTCCCTACCCTTACTTACCTTTCCTGTTCCATTATGGAAGAATGAGGGGAAAAAAACGCTGAATATAACAAACGGTACATAATATTTGGTAAAGCTAACGGTATCACTGGCCTATTACAAGAGATAATAGTTGCTAACTCAAGATCTCATCTCTCGAAAGCAACAAGTGTGAATGCCTTGCTACTTTTGTTTCGCGATTTTTATTTGTGGATATTACTTATGAATCAGCTTGTACACTTCATTAAATTACTTTCCATAAGTTGAAGTAGAACTTAATAATCTAATACAAAGGTAACACTTCTTTTCAGTCTTAGAGAAGCATTTCTTGTTGAATTTGCAGTATGGCTCCCTCTATCTTACTAACGAGGCCATTAAGTTTTTCATTCTCTCTGCATTCTTACAGTTACTGCTATAGAGTAATTTGCATTTTGATATGGGTGCTTCGTTTGTCCAAACATAAAATATTCCAACAAGTAGAGACAAAATTAACAAAGTAACTAACTCTCCTAATTATACGCTCCTTTAAACAGTCAAATATATTCTACTTGATAATCAAAAGTGGCAGAACAGTTTTAACGAAACCAAAAAAGTTGCCCTTTAAAACTTCTTGTAATTAGTTGTTCCATTAACCGCTTTATGAGCTCAGAAGCTGCTTTCTTTTTTCTCTTCTCTTCCAGTCTGACCAGGAACTTACAAATGACAGTTTTTTAGAAACAGAAGTCCACTTCTACCCCTTTAGAAAAACGTATAGTTAAGCTTCAAGGCTCACGTTGTTCTGAGAAACTTTTAATCCAAGGGTGTGCTTTGCAGCCGCGCTCTAATGTGGTTATCCAAGTTCTGAAATTTATCCAAGAGTTGCAATTTCTAGGCATTACTGAAGATATCTTAAATATTCTGCTGTTGACCTTTCTTATCCCACAAAAAATTTCGGAAATTGTTCATATGTTAGTCATACTAAGTAAAAATATTGAAATTTATTAGTGAATGCAAATTAGTTCTAAAATCGTACTATCAAGGAGCCTACCGGAACCTTGTACCTTAAACAAATAAGACAGATTTAGCTGATGTCATCTGGCATTAGCAGCTATATGTAGTGGAGCCTGAGGCCCGCATTCCGGAGGTCCCGGTTTTGATTCTTGGTGGCCACCCATCCATGGAGTTTTCCGTAACCTTTTTCTGACCACCAAGACCAGGGGAAGACAACTTCGGGCCGTGTGACGTATTTAAACTTGTACGTTCGTGTGACGTCAGCGAGAGCGGTGTATTGCTGTGCTGCATAGATCAGCGGCACTACTTGCACGAAACTGAATGAATATGAAAAATGTTATTTGGGGATGTTTACAACATGCCCGGGCTGTTTAGAGAGAACCCTCTTCAGTCTAGTCTGAGGGTTTTTATTTGTTGTTTGAGGGATCTTAATGGGGTTAGTGCGAATTTTGTTTTTATTTCGTGTTTTTGTTGACGTTGTGTAGTGTGGTGAGTAGTGGTTTTGTGTTTGTGTTCAGTTCCCCGTGTTTCACACCAGTTTGAGACCAGGTTTCAAGATGTAGAAACATTGTCCACTACGTTTCAGATCTTTGCGACCCCGTATTCACTGGATGTTAACAATGTTTCTAGGAGGTAACAAATTGAATTGATAAATTTACAGTGCGACGATTTGCTAAAGGACAAATATAAACACATGGAAGACTTGGTTGATTTTTATAAGAATGTTCCTCAAACCAGATTTCTGAGGTTGTATGCCCTTATTACACGGGTATTATGTATGTTTGGTTCTACGTATGTGTGCGAACAATTCTTTTCTGTTATGAACCTTTCTAAGTCAAAATCCCGAAGCATATTGTCAGATCACAATTGAAGCATTTTATATCACTCGATTGACTGCTGCTTATTATGGGTGCCTACGGCTGCTCACACATGAGTCTTAATCTCGGGTATCCGTGGTAGTTACAGAGAGCGATATTGTAGCTTTGTTAGAACACTTTATTTGTTTTCTTTTTACACGTTTAAGCTTTGCTGAACAATTTTAAATAAAATAAAATATGCGGTCTCACGTAACCGTTGGAACGAGCTTTCACCGTGTTGCTTACATGTATCTCTCCCTCGTAACGATGTCACTCTCCTACTGTCCTCAGTCATTATATCCTTTTAGCTTCCCAAACATCCATAATGGCCCTCACTTCATTAAGTGAAGACTTTGCCCTCTGGCGAAACCCCTCGGGTTTTCGATACTTTCTAAACTACAATAGCAGGCTCCTTTTCTTTATGTTGAAGACCTTGCCAAAACTAATTGTATCTCGTTTACGTTAATGTTTGGGACGTTCGCTAATGACCCTTGGTAGTGCCTTTTTGGCATCCCTTCACCTGTGGTACATATTCTTAACCCTTTGCTATTAATGGATTTTGTAACTTTGATATATTTTGTATATCATAAGCGCTATACAAAAAACTGCTACAAATGCCCCCCATATACATTATCATATTATGTAAGAATATGATAAGGTATATGTCTTGCCCGAAAATCATTTTCTTGTTAAAATTTCGCGATTGTTCAGCAAATCTTTCGTCAATTACATACAAATGCTTAAGAGGGTTTACACTCAAATTCTTAAAGACATAGCTTGTACATAGAATACCCTTCACATATTTACATTACACAAATCAGCACTCAACACACATAGGGTTATATTTTTAATACTACATAGTGATTTAATATTATTTTACATGTTTCTTCTTTCATTGATCTTCTGATTCTATATAATTATTTTTATCAAAAGTCTTTTATGGTTATTGATTGTTCTGCTTGTTTCACTTTTAATTTGTTTTTTTTTTTTCTTTTTTCACACGAACATTATCCACTTCACTGTTTTTTTTTTCGATATATTCACTTTGCTTAATATTAATTACGTTATTCTTACAGTTATTTACAAGTTTACATAGAAACAATTAGGCCCTCATTTTCATGATCCAACCATTCCTTCAACTAACTTCTCACCATTTCTTTTCTTACTTTTCGATACTATTTTAGGAATTTCTATACGGTCTTGTTAGCTGCTTATGCCATCTCCCAATCGATTTGTTTGTTTTTAAGTCCACTAATTCATAAGTATGCTCTCCGAATTTCTCAGTAATCATTACCGGACCTTTATATAATAGTTCTAATCTATGACTTCTCCCCCTTAACGCATTGGATAACTTATGATCCCTGGCGAGGACTAGATCTCCTACCTGAGGATTCCATTTATTTCTACGTTTCTTGATTTTTTATTTCCTCTTTTCCGCTTTTTCTTGCAATCTGTCAAAAACGATCTTAGCCCTTTGTTCCTCTGATAATGGCTGACTTCTCTCAATCGTTCTTGGAGTATTTTTAAAAATGGGTTCAGGGTCAATTCCCTGCATTATCTGTATCGGTGCAAAACCAGTTGTACTATTTACAGTATTATTATATAATTTTCTCTATGATGGGACAATACTTTACCCAGTTTCGATGATTATTATGAGTAAGCACTCGAAAATAAGTCCCTATTTCCCTTAATATCCGCTCTGTCGGATTCCCTGAAGGAAAATATAAGAACAATGATATAGTTTTATCTGGTGGCTACTTAGAGTTCCTCTGAAAATTTTGCTACGATGTACTGTAGCATTATCGGTTAATACGGCCTCTATTTGACCATATTTTGGAATGTACTCATTTATGATCTTGCCTACACAAGTTTTGCTTGTTATATTCCTAACGGGATTAATTTTTACGAACTTTGAGAAGACATCATATAGTACAAATATGTATCTACACCCGTATTGTCCCCGGGGCATCTCCCCGTGTGCGTCGGCCGTCACTAAGGCATTCTTGCGGTCTCTAATAATTGCCTGCGGTTCTATATGATATTTCACATTGTAGTGCTTGGCCTTTTGGCATAATTCACAAGTTCAACATACTATTCTCACTTTTCTGGCAAGTTGCTTTATATAGAAATTTTCACTTATGATTAACGTTAACTGCTCACTTCCTGTGTGGGCCAGTGCTTTGTGATATGCTAGGATTAACATTTTCTGTATAGACTTTGGAACCATGATTTTCCATTTTGGCTCAAACCTACCATGCAACTTATACAATTTACCATTATATATTCCCACAGTATCGGGCATGTTTTCTACGATACGTTTTGCATTTTTCTTTAATTTCTGAATTTCTTCATCTTCAGTTTGCAGCTCAGCTATCTTAATTAATTGTTTCGATAACCTTTGTCCTTCTGCAGTGTCCAGGTACAAAAGTGTGACGTCATGTTTACTGTCATTAAGAGTATCTGGTATGGGCCAGTTTTCCTTCATTCTGGATAACAAATCACTAAAGGTAATTTCTTTACCCGGTATATGTCTTATCTCGATCTTGTGAGATGTAATCTCGTGAATGTATCTTGAGATTCGGGTATTCGTCAGTTTGCAAGAATTTATAAAGGCTAAACTTACATGATCAGTGTATACTATTATCTGGCGGTTAAATACATATTCTCGAAATTTTATTAGGGCGAAATGAATGGCGGCTATTTCCTTTTCTGTGGTGCAAGCTTGGGATTCCGTTCTAGAGAGACCACGTGATGCAACTGTAATCAAATGCTTATTTCCTGATTGGTCTATCTGGACTAAAATAGCTCCGTATCCTTGGCTGGAAGCATCGGTAAATATAATATATGGAAGATCTTCGCGGGGTTTCTCTAATGAAATAGAGTTTGCGAACAATCTTTTAACTTTCTCAAAAGCCATTTCTTCTTCTGTTCCCCATCTCCATTTTGTTTCCTTTCTTAATAGTTCTCTTAATGGAGCTACTACCGAAGCAAAATCAATGATAAATCTAGATTGGTAGTTCAAGATACCCAAAAATCTTCTTAATTGTTTTATGTTTTTCGGTGCGGGAATCTTATTGATACTTTCGATTCTAGCGGGATTTGGCCTGATTCCTTCTTCTGAAATAATATATCCTAAGAATTCTGTTTTCTGGACAAAGAAAGCTGTTTTGTTAGGCTTAACTGTCATGCCTGCCTCCTTTAATTTACTTAAGACGTACCGCAAATGATCCATATGTTCTTCAATGCTTTCGGAGAATATGAGAAAATCATCAACATATTGTGCCACAAATTTCTTTATCGTCTCGCCAAAAATATTATACAGCGCTCTTAATAGTGCACTACTGCTTGTGTTCATACCGAATGCGCACACTGTGAAATTATATAATATGCCCCCGTGTAAAAACGAAGTATATTTTCTTAAGTCCTTTCTTAACGGTATTTGCCAAAAAGATGACGTCAGATCCAACGCCGAAAAGAATTTTCCTCTTCGCAATTTATTTAAAATGATCTCAACACTTTCGGGTCTGAAGCGATCTGGCTTACAATAAGCGTTTAACTTTCTAGCGTCTAACGTTACTCTAACTTTGCCATCACTTTTATAAACGATACATAATGGATTTATATACTCGGAGTTGGACACTTCAATTATATCATCATCTAACATGGTTTTAATGACTTGAGCAACTTCCTCTCTAATTGTACATGGGATTGCTCTTGCTTTATGGGAATATGGTTTAATATTCGCTAGTTCAAACGAATGTGTGTAACAGTTACATCTTCCAGGCTTTTCCGAGAATACCTCCCTGTTTTCTATTAAAAGTTCCCGTAATTTTCCTTTTTGTTCCTCATTTAGTCTCTCAGCTTGGTTCACCTTAGATCCTATTAAATTTTCTATCTTGACACAGTCATTTCTTTCGTCGTACTCATTTATATTACTATTCTTCAAGTTAAATTTTGGGTTTTCTCGGGGTTTCTTTTCTTCGTCAAAATCACAGAAATAATTACCTCTACTTACAATATTTTCTCCCTCTATTTCATCGTAGTTCCCAACTTTTAATTCTGCTAATTCCATCGCTCCAATATTTATTACCTCTACAAAGAATGTTTCCCCCTCCATTTCTTCCTCTACCTGATCCCGTACAATTATCCTCGAAGTATGGTCTAAAAATGGTACAATTATGGTGTCAGGTCCTGTTTCAAACTTAAAACTTTTATTTTCAAAATCTACAATGGAATTCCAAGCATAAAGACTATCGCAACCGATTATTACGTCAAAAACAAGCCTGGGTACAACCAAAAATAATATTTCAATGCATTTCTGTGCGATCTCGACCTTTACCATCACTTGAAATTTTACCCTTTCTTTCCTTTTACCTACTGCTACAGAGCAATATATCCCATAAACTGGCAAAGATAATAATTTTACACCACTATTCACTAAATTTTCAAAAAAATTTTGGGAACACACAGTAGTATTAGCGCCTGTATCAATAATAGCCTGAAATAATTTCCCGTTAATACCAATATTTATTCTTGGCGGATCAATTAAAATTTCATTCTCTGTATTTTCTTTATGTTTTTCGATCAAACATTGCCTTCTCTGTCCCCTATTTTCGAAGTACTTCCCATAATAAGAACATTCATCATTCCCAATCTTCACTGAAGGCGAAGTTGACTGGGTTTGGAGTTTTCCGAAACCTTACTAATGGCTCCTGTCCCATTCCCATTATATGAAGGTCCCGGGTTTAAATCCTGGTGAAAATTTGTTTCTTCCAATCTTTTTACCGCGTTTATAGCGTCTACCCTTTCTTCCGGATTTGGAGAAATTCTGCTATTCCCATTTCTTTCTTCTTCCCTAGGCAAATTCGGTCTGTACCAATTATTATTATGGTGATAATTATTTCCCGAAGGAAATCGATTCCTAGTGTACCCCCTTCTATCTCCGTAATATCTATTTGCCTGTAAGTAATTAATTTGAGGGTTTCTTTCCCGTGGATAATTCTCAACCCTTCTTCTATTATCCTGAGGCTCAAAATTATTTCTTCTATCCTGAGGCTCAAAATTATGTCTCCTATCCTGAGGCTCGAAATTATGTCTCCTATCCTGAGGCTCAAAATTATTTTTCCGGTGGTAATTATTGTTTTTAGGGACTGGGCCATGATACCGTTGCCGAGCATCAAAATTCCTGACATCACCTGAACCTGCCCCCTGCCCGAAAATTTTTGTTGGACATCGGTTGTTTCCAAAAGGTCTCTCATTACTTGCCTCGTTTTGGCTCTTATTTCTTTCTAGTGCGATTAACAAGTCAATCATTGCCGCTGTTGTTATCGGCTTCGCAATAATCAGATAGTGTTGAATTGTTTCCGGAAAATGTGTGGTTATTAAATTAATTAATTCTATTTCTCCCATCGGAGGGTCAAGCATCTTACATTTTCTAGCTATAGCCATAAAATAATTAACCATGCATTGATCTTTATGCGGGTTATATTTCCCATTACTCAGTTCCAGTCTTATATTTGCCTGCCTGCTAGCTCCCCAATATCTATTTAAGAAAATTTCCTTAAATGTCCGATAATCATTACTTAATCCTACTGATAACTCTAACCAGTTTGAAGCGTTGCCTTTAAAACATTTTCTGACAACCGTCATCTTATATTCCTCGGGAATACCTTTTACAAGAAAATACTCCTGCATGCTATTTATAAAAGCCTTGGGGTCATCAAATTCTTCGTTTTCAAAGGTTGGTGGTGGAATTTCATTCAAAACATGGTTGGGCCATTGCAAATGTGGACTATTGCGTGCATTAACATTAACATTGGTATTACTATTACCTGAGGTACCAGCATTTAAATTTAACATCGGAATGTCCGCTGACGCATTATGCATCGCTTCGTCCCGTGCTGCTACCGTAATAGTATTACTACTCACAGAGTCACTAACATTGTCAGACATACATATGTTATTTAATCTTTCTTTCAGTTTGTCATTTACCTCATCTACACTCAGAGCTAATCTCCTAGTTTCCCTCTCTGATCGCTCTAATCTTTTCCTACAGATTTCTAATTCCTTGTTATTAATTTCCCTTTCCTTAGCTAAATCAGTAGTTATTTCCTCCCTTAATTTTCTATTTTCTTTCTCTGCATTTTTATTAACTGTTTTAATCTCTTCCCTAACCTGTTCCTGACTTTCCCTCATTTCAATTCGTACATTTTCAATTTCAATTTTAACGTCTTCCTGCTTATTTTTAACCTCACTTCTTACATTTTCTATTTCATTTCTAACTTCCTCCTTGAAATTTTCTAAAACCTTCTGTTGTTTCTCAATCTTATTTCCTATTTTGACTAAGTCAGCTGTTAAGTTCTCCCTCGTATTTTCTACCTTTTCTGTTAACCCCGTTAAATCTTTCTGACTTTTTTCTACCTTTTCCTTAATCTCTTTCTGACTTTCTGTTAACCCCATTAAATCTTTCTGACTCTGATCTACCTTTTCTGTTAAACCCGTTAAATCTTTCTGACTCTGATCTACCTTTTCTGTTAAACCCGTTAAATCTTTCTGACTGATCTACCTTTTCTGTTAACCCCATCATCATTGACATAAGTGATTTTAATATTTCATTAGTCTCCATGCTTCCCCCTGTTTCTTCTCCCTGATTTTGTATATTCGTATCAGCTACTCTGTCCCTTGCATTATCTACATTACTATATACACCTTCTCCCACTCTCTCATCACCCTCCTGCACTTCCATATTTATATCTAATTGCTCGATCATTTTCCCGTTCCTTAAATACATTGACTATATACTACAACACGTAGATAAAATTCTCACTCAGTACCTTAATCAGCTTGCTGCACTGCTATTCGATGTGGATCCTCTCGTTCCTGCTGTGTCCTGGGTCACCTTCCCTGGAGTTCACGGCCTTTGTTGTTCAGCTCCCTGAAATTCTCCGCATACCTTATTCAGCTTCCCTGAAGTACTCTGAAGTTCATGCTCAGCTTCCCTGAAATTCTCTGAAGTTCACGCTCAGCATTCCTGAAGTTCTCTGAAGTTCACGCTCAGCATTCCTAAAATTCTCTGAAGTTCACGCTCAGCATTCCTGAAATTCTCTGAAGTTCACGCTCAGGATTCCTGAAATTCTCTGAAGTTCTCGCCACACGCCAATTTGAAGCATTTTTATATCACTCGATTGACTGCTGCTTATTATGGGTGCCTACGGCTGCTCACACATGAGTCTTAATCTCGGGTATCCGTGGTAGTTACAGAGAGCGATATTGTAGCTTTGTTAGAACACTTTATTTTTTTTTCTTTTTACACGTTTAAGCTTTGCTGAACAATTTTAAATAAAATAAAATATGCGGTCTCACGTAACCGTTGGAACGAACTTTCACCGTGTTGCTTACATGTATCTCTCCCTCGTAACGATGTCACTCTCCTACTGTCCTCAGTCATTATATCCTTTTAGCTTCCCAAACATCCATAATGGCCCTCACTTCATTAAGTGAAGACTTTGCCCTCTGGCGAAACCCCTCGGGTTTTCGAAACTTTCTAAACTACAATAGCAGGCTCCTTTTCTTTATGTTGAAGACCTTGCCAAAACTAATTGTATCTCGTTTACGTTAATGTTTGGGACGTTCGCTAATGACCCTTGGTAGTGCCTTTTTGGCATCCCTTCACCTGTGGTACATATTCTTAACCCTTTGCTATTAATGGATTTTGTAACTTTGATATATTTTGTATATCATAAGCGCTATACAAAAAACTGCTACACAATCTAACATGCAGTCTTCGGTTACAAATATGCCGTACATTACGCCCTAACATTGACAAACTAATTAAAGAAAAGCGAAACGACAAATGTCGGAAATGTGTACCTAATAGTTCTGTATAACTCTCCTCTAGCTCAGGCAAAATAGTTATAATTTCTGTTCTATTAGCGTTATAACATGACTGTTCACATAAACTAGAATTCATATATATGGCATAAAGCCGAAATGTAATTATTTATAATCTGTGACTATTCCGTAATTGAAACAGTCAGCATTAAAATTGCGATGTCCCGCACGCCTTTCTTCTTCCACGCTGTGACGTCACACGTGTAACTTGGTCGTCGTTGCGGGCATGTGAGCTGAGAGAGCTGACGTCACAGCAGCGATACCTGTCTTCCCCTGACCAAGACGAATGCTAGGGTGTTTGTTGTCTTCTATCTGTGACGGGGTTGGGCACCGCTTTGGTAATGGGTCCGGCTGGTCGCCCAGTTTGGTGACGACTCACTTAGGGTTTGACGCCTCGGTAGCTCATCCGGTGCAGTAGCTGCCTCTCCACTGTACGCCGCTACGTTGATTTTGTATGGGGTTAGGTACCAGGATTTAGGTAGGCATGAGTAGGATATTTCTCAGCCTCGAGGTTAGAAGACAAATACAGCACAGGCGTTTACCGATTTATTCTCCATCACATCAATGCCTCGAAGAACAGACCTGAGCGAGTTTCTGGTATTGCATTTTAATATCACTATTTACTTCCACCTTACACTAATCACTGCCGCTTTTCACATAGCGACGTGTTTGGCGTGAAACTATACATATTCGCGGTACAGGTTCACCCTGGTAGCAACATCACAACAGACAGACTTGTTCTATCGCTCTGCTCTTCTATTCTCTCACCCACGCGCTTTCTCTAGTCCCGTTATGGGCCGATCCGCTGTACCGGCGTGGGATTTGCCCCCTCTGAGGCCTGTTCCAGGATACACTCCGTCTCATGATGGAGAGTAGCGTCCCTAAAAGGTCAAGTAGTTGTCTTATGTTCGCAGACGTCGACGTGCTGACCCAGTGACTCCGCAGTGGCCCTGGCTGCGGCGGTCGGGTGATAAGTGCACCCTCTGTCCAGGGTATAAATGGATGTGTGTATGTATCTATGTATATGTATAATAACAGCTAATCCCCAAAATCGCTGGACCCATCACGCGAAATTCGGCACATATATGTAGTTTTTCATGGAGGTATCTGCGCTATGCAACAGAACATTCACATGACTTCCTCTACTCACTTTTCTTTTACGAAACACATGTTTTTTCCTCCACTAGCCCTTCATCATAAAATGCATAGTTTTCTGCATTTGAAATAGACAAAAGTGGCGTATTACATTCACAGAATTTTCTCTGCTTACTTTTCCTTTACGTAACATATTCACATGTTCTTCTCTACTCACTCTTCAACATATGATTCATATTATCTACCGGTTGACGTATCTAAGTGCCGGCTCTACAGCCCATGAAGCCTTACCCTCCAGCCGCTGCGTCCCCCACTTCGGCCTCTATAGGCGTCATTGGTGGGGTGCAGTACTGGAGGGTGGTACGTGGTCAGCGTCGCGATCCCTCCCGGCCAGGTATACGGTCTTCACGACCTGGAGCCGCTACTTTTCCATCAAGTAGCTCCTCAATTTGTCCCCCGGGGACTAACGAGGCTGAGTGCACCCCGTGCCAGTCCTCCAAGAGGGGATCCCCATGCTGATACCGAAGATCGAACCACTGACGTTCAACTACTTCAAGATATCCACAATCTTTATTCCATTGCTCTGCATGAAAATAAAATAGTTACTTTCATGTGGGTTCCTTCACACTGCGGCATTAAGGGCAATGAAGAAGCGCACAAAGCTACTGAAGAAGCAAGTCAACTAACAGACACAAATGAACAGCCAGCAACAACACCTTATCATGATATTACAAAATACTTCTCCAGATTAATCAAAACAAAATGGAAATAGCCTGGAATCAATCGCCTCTAGAAAAACGAGAGATGGTAAGGAAAGGAGACACTAATTCTTCCCACACAGAAAAGAGCAGGTGATTATCTCACGTCTTCGCAATGGCCACACAACAACGCACTCATACCTTCTTAGCAAAGGCCAGGCACCACAATGTGAAGTCTGCAACACCCGCCTCACAGTAAAACATCTCTTCACAGAATGCAAGCAATACGCTATACAACGAGAACTTCAACACATTACTGGAGACTTATCCACCATTCTGAACACGACATCCACCTTCAAACATGTATTAGTATTCCTCAAAAATACAAGCTTTCATACGAAAATATAATCCTAAGAATACCTTTGTTATATTGTTTTGTTATCTAGTATTACTCTCATGATTTTGTTTAAGTAATTGTAACAGATTTATTGTATGCCACTGTATTATACAGAATAGTCGCGATTAGACCTAATTGTTTAAGCGACCCTAAATAAACCGAAAAAAAAAGTCAAATCACGGACACCGTTGGGTGGATATTTCAGCTAGCAGTTTATAAAAGAATTTGTAAAGGAAATCACTTGGATGTAACACATCAGGTACTTTTCTTTAGGGTAAAGACCAATGTCTCGCAGATCTGTTAAGAAGATTTGCATTAAAATGAACCTAAAGTAACTAATTTAGTGCTCTCGTCTTCGCAGAGTGCTTCTATCATTCATGTCAGCCTGGTCTAGATAGAAACAAAAGGTGATGAACAAAGAGGACCCACACTCCCTCACCTTCTCTCTCCTGCATATACCTAACTCAAACAGACAAGGTGTCGAGTGGAAGAGCTCTGCCATGTAGGTACGTATGAAAGGCAAGCAAGCTGAATGACAAAAGTAAATCTGCGAGTGTTTGCCTAGAAAGCATTTGCTTCAAATCTCTCACATTAAAATACCCTGCCTAAGTTTTACATTTTCATTCAGTTTTTACTTTCCCTGCAACATCCGTAGGGAAGTATTATACTCGACCAAAAACTTTCTCCTCTTTACCAATAAGGCCAATTATATCATATATCGCAAGAAAAAAGCTGTTTAACCTTATAGTAGCTTTCATCACGCCTTCGGCGCACCGTCTGTGAAAACACAAATTGATGACATCAAACTCCATCCGATCACGGATTACGCAAGGCTGTAGTAAACAACAGTGGATTTGCTACGTTATTGGCTTTTTAAAGCGCCTCAGTGCTTAGAAGAAATAGGTATACCCTGTTTGTCTCATTGATAGAAATCCATGTTTTCTTTTTCTTCCAACCCGATGACGAATTTTCTTCACCATGTCTTTATAGTGTCACACAAATCACTAACGTCCACACCAGTTACATTTTTCTCACTTTATTCTCCTCCAACACTTTGCACAAGGGAATTTTTTTTTTTTGTAACGTTAACACAGTCTTCAGTGCTTCGTGATATTACAGCTAACAGCTGTTTCCTTTTCGTAAACTTGACTCACTCCGTTCTGACTTTCTTCACTTTCTCTGTCTCTCAAACAGCTGACTTTGACGATACAATCACTCAACACACATTAACTGCTTCGCCATCTTTTTCCACGAGGCGCCGGCTCTTGCGTACACATGCAACTGACACACACGCGCTCGCACACAGAGACATACACACACAGACACACACACACACACACACACACACACACACACACACACACACACACACACACACACTAATAGCTGATTGACTGACTCCTGTATGTAACTCACTCAATCATCTCGTTGTTTTGCCCCTTTTGTAACTATGATGACATAACACGTTCCTTTGTTGAACTTCCGCAAGCACGCCGGCTACCGAACATTTCTCGAATAATCTGGAAACCCTCTTTTGGTTCTGCCACTTTGATTGTTGTCATGTGTTTGCTCGCATAAGACAGTCTGACCTAGAGCGTCTCTGATACATGTACCACCAGTGGTGTGGGGCAGCCCGGCCCCGACCGTTCATTGTTGTGCGCCGCTGCCGGCGTCAGAATAACAATCATACATGTTTTTCCAGGTATACTGTGATTCACTTGATAGTGACTGTTTAGTATATTTCCCCAAAAATATATTCATAGATTTGCTTTCCAATTTCCAAAAAGAGATAATTTCCTCCAGGAATGCATTACACACATTCATTGAAAAGGATAATTGTTTATTTGTAAAGCCGGATATAATGCTCGAATCTCTTGTGGTTAGCTGCCTTCACTACAGTGGAGACATGTAAGCTGTTCCAATATATTGTGTTACAAAATATATCTTCTAGTGGTAAACATGCTTTTTGTTTAGTTTACAGAGTAAGATAGATCTATCTGTGGGAAGAAATATTACCTCCAGACTCTTTATAACATTTGCCCAACTGTGCAATTGTGAGTTAAAATGTAACTTTGAAGACATTTACTCAACAACTTACTTTCCTTCTCCGGAGGTGACGAGTGCTGGCAGGTTGAGGACAGCCCAGGGCGTGTCTTACGTGTAGCTGCCCTTGCCTGACTTAACCACTGTTATGATGGGATGTGGATTTTGCAGGGTGACGGGTGTAATTGGGGTTGGGGAAGTGACAAGAGTTAGCAACACTTGCTCCTCAACCATTGCAGATCAGAGTGCAATAGTTGTTGTGCACTGATTTAAATACTGAATCCAAATAATAATCGGGATTGATTTAAGGTGTTAAAATCCAAGCACTTCTTGGTAGGAATATAATAGGAGCCCAGTTTCGGTTGCTAGTGGAGCAACTCCTATGTTACCGGATGTGACGCATGCCATGCGGGGAAGCCGGTGACGCCCCAATCGGTGTGCTCTGGTATTATAATTCCTAAGAGACAAACCAGGGCGATCCCAAGGAGTGGTAATGCGTCGCAAAATTTTGCAGCCCGTCGGTTATTTCATTCTGAACATACGGAAGAGAGAAACTCTCGTGCAGTAGTCTCCAGGGAAAGTAGCGGTACACACAAGAGATGATGCGAAGATCCCTATTCTGCGCCCGCTGTAGATCGACTACGTAGATGCTAAAAGGCGTGGGATGGAACAGAACCTTTGGGGACTCCGCCTCTAATTGGCCCTTGTGTCAATTTGTTCTCCGCAGCTGAGACCACAAAGGATCTGTGTTTCAGGTGTAAGTATAGCAGTTGTATCACGTGTGTTAGTAGCTGCATTTGGATGAGCTTACGCAGGAGACGCGCATGCCAGTTTCTGGAAAAGGTCTTCTCCACGGCTAGAGATACCGCTACTCAGTATGCCATGTCCAGGCATTCGAAGGCAACAGACTCCACTACTCGCGGCGACTGTTGAGGCTTCGAGTGACCACGTCGAAAATCAAACTGCTGGGGAGGGATAGTTTGAATGTCACCCAGTATAGGAAACACGCGGGCAAGCAGAAGCCTCTCAAAAGGGATGGACAGGAGGCCTAAGGAGCGGTAGTTAGCTCGACGAACTGGTCCTTCCTTGGCTTCAAATTGCAGATCACCTGGGCCTCTCTCCGCTGCCGTGGAAAATGACACACGGCGAGGTCCATACTGAATACCTTTGTCAAAAATATCAAGGCTTTAAAGGGAAGGTGACGGAGCATGGCGGGGATCAGCTTCGTTGATGTTCAGATGCTACAGTGTACCTTGGAGTTCGCTTGTTCTAATGACAGGAAGACAATCCGCTTCATCGGGGAGTCATTGAACATATCCGCGCACCTCCCTCGAACGCGGACAGGGAAATCCACATCCTGTGTGTCACTTCATGGACTCATAGTCCATTCCAGGCATTCGCGAGCACATCGGCTTTGGGACTAGATTGTGTGGCGTGCGGTGTCGCTGCTAGTCTGCGAGCCGCCCTGGAGTAACAATAGCCAGAAGTTCTATCGATAGGACGTCGGACTAAAGAGAAGTTGGGAATGGATTGTGAGGTTGCGGGGGTTAGAAGGAATGGAGTTAGTGCTCAATAATTTTGTATTAACAATGAGGATATTACGAAATGCCAGTCAATTCCTTATGCATTGCAACAAAGATGTTGCCAGAAATTCCTCAATAAAGTTTTAAATCGGTGAACATTTTACGACAATCTGGTAGAGAATTACTTAAACTTTAACCTTTATTGGCGTATTTTCTTTAAAAAGGAATGCCTGATATAGTGATAATAACGGTATCGATAATGCCGTGTTTGGTGTACGCAAGTGAGCGTTGGGTACTGTCACGGCTTCTGTCTCTGCTATTTGGTTGCTCGACCAGCCATCGGGTCTTTATTTTATTCTGGTGTATCTCAGTGTGTATAGGTGCAGAGGAATATGAAAATGATAACATTCGATTTCAAATAATAAAAGTAATATGCTTTTAAGCACCTCGTTTATATTTTATTTAAATAAACAGCTGTAACAATCCAGTGTTAAGACAACTAAAGCTCTCTCAGTTCTTTTTTACTCTCGTTCACCCAATAAATATAATTGTGACCACTTTGTCTACTGAAAAAAGAATGTCTTCCCGTTCCCGTTTCGTAAATTTATAAGTGTGTTAATATTGCATATTCGACAAAATTAACTAAAATTCACAAAATCTTCCTTTTTCGTAACTATTTATAACAGGTGCATAACGACTTCCCATGCCTGCATACAACACATGTGATTTTGAGAACTTAGAAAGGAAGTTGCTAAATATGCCCTCATCACTACCCAAATATTTCTTTCCTTTCTTTCTTTTCTTTTAATATTTCGATGGCGAAGATAGTCCTGCGCATTGGTACAAGAAAATACATTACTAGAATCAAATTTCAGAACATACACAAATTACATTATAATTTTTACATATTAGTATTTGTTCAGCTGAAAAGAATATTTGTAATGTATTTTGTGTAATTATGTATGTATTGTGCACTATTTATTTATTTTTACGTCCCCTTCCGACTCTACAAATGCTCTAAGATTATGTCTGTTGTAACGACCATATACTTTTCCTTTCTTATCTATTAATTCATGAGTTACTAATTGCTCACTTATTAAATAATAGTACGGCATAAAGAAGATTCATTTTATGAGTTCCTTTCTTCGCGCAATCGAAATATTCCATTTCCTCACCAAAATTTTATCCGTAATTTCAAGTAGCCACTTTCTTTATCTTCGTTTAGTTTTACGTTTTCTTTCTTCTGAATTATGGAAAATCCGGTCAAATGCTATTTCACATTTTTCTTCCCTAGTTGATTCACGGTCTCTTGGTATAGTGTTTGGTAATTCCTTAATAATTACCTAAATGAGGTGCTTTACCAAACATTAGTTTTATCAGCGTAAATGGCGTAGTTGCATTCTTCGTGTGGTTCATAATACGTTTTATGTTCTCGCAGTATTTCCCCAGTCTTTGTGATTTCTGTAACATTTTCTGAAACATAAGACTGTGTCTCAGACATTGCTGTCTTAAATTTTCTTGTGGGAAATATGCAGAAGAGTCATAATTTTATGTTGTTTTTTTTCTCCCAAAGTTTTAGCGAAGAGTTTACCGGGCTGTGCTGTTACATTATCCGATAATATGATGTCCCCTTTTCGTTATTTAGGTATATAATCGTTTAAGATTTGATTTAAGCATGTTTTCTTTGTTATATTTTTACATGGCACATTTTTACGAATTTAGTGAAAACGTCAAACATGACAGAAATATATTTATAATTATACATTCCTGATGGAAGTTCTCCATGTGTATCTACAGTAACTAAAGAATTTTTATGACTTCTTACAGCAGTACCAACCGGGTTCTATGTCGAATTTTACGTTTAGTGGTTTAGCCTTAGTTCACATGCCGCTATATATTTTTTGGCTTTTTGCCTAGATGTTTTATGTACATTTTCTTTAATGGCAATTCACTTTTACCAGAACCAGAATATGTAAGTGCATGGTGAAATGTTAAAATAGTTTCCTTTTACATGTATTCTAATGTTTTTAAGTGTAATTTGTATAACTTTGCTTGAAATATCCAAATGGTTCCTGAAGTTTCTTCATTTATTTCAGGAGCCGTATTTAAGTAAGTGTGAAATATCTGTATCTTCTTTTGCTACTTAGCCAAATCAATAAACATACTGTTTATTGTAATATTTAAATGCAGTGCTTTAATTTCATGGTGTGAATTATCTCGCCTTTCCCATGCCTCTGTACATCGTACTTGAATTTGAGGGCTTTGAAATGAAACTGCAGAAGGAACTGTAACAAGAGTAACGACAGTTGAAAGAAATCTCTAATAAGGACAAAAGAAATCATTGAAGAGAACTGTATTGGAAATGAAATCATATTACAGAAATCAGCATTTCAACAGGAAAGAGAGATGTAGGAAGACCGGTAATGAGATACAGAGAGAGACATAGAGAGAAGTACTCAGGACGGAAAGGGCGAAAATCTAAACCCTAACATGAAGGAAATGAAGAAGAAGAAGAAGAAGAAGAAGAAGCAGAAGAAGAAGTAAAGGTTAAGAAATAGCTGTTCGTTTTCTTCTAAACCGTGCATATCCTCAATCACGTTCTGATATTCAAAGGTATCACAGCTAAAGAATTTCCAAAATAACTAATTTAGGATCAAAGTATTACTCAGAGAAAATGTATTACTGCATTTTTATACCAGATGGAATTACTCCTTAATATATGAAGATGTATTAACGTTTACTGTGTGTAAATCGTGATAAATTATTTTTTCTTAATAATGAACTAAATGACACCTTGTTAGTCACTTCACTCCACTATATGTTAAGTGCCCTCTGATGTACCTTGTGGCCATAAACTGCTCTTCAAGTTGTATTTTGTATCTGGTGCTAATGAAAATTACTCTCTCTGAGGTGTTTCTTAACATTAAACTAGACATTTGGGCGGGGATACGTGACTGAGTACAAATTTTATCTAAGCGCGTAACTACAAGGTCTGGAATATTATAGTCAGAAATGTTGGTCCCATGTTTGCAAAGCACGCAACGTTTTTCACCACACTAGTCTTGACATCTGCGTGAAGCTGTGGTGTCAGCTCTAAATCACTTCTTTGCGACATGCAATTCGGATGTCTCTAGGAAATCTCTGGCACGCAACTCCTAACGTTTTACTTTTATTTTCTGCATGCAACTCAAGTGAGCCTTGGTTACATAATGTTTTCAAGCGCAAATGTAGATTTTCTGAGGCGTCTAGTGTACTAGGATCAGTAAAAGATAATCGTATCCAACAGAACATCAACGGTATACGGATTATGATAATAGTAATAATTAAAGGAATTGTTGGAAGATCATATATTAAACAATCTTATAAGCACATTAACTTCACAAAAATTACCTTCTGTGTCATTTAAAATTAAACAAAATCTTAACACTAGTGAAACGATGTGTGAGTGAAGTGTTAAATCTATGAATGTTAGTATTCAGATAAGTGTTGAGAAGTTATGACAAAAGTTTAAGTGACAAAAATCGATATCCATACATGCAAATCTGATGTGTTACACTCACGTAACTTTCTCTACTCTTATACTAACTACTCTTGCAAACTCGTATTCCTTTATCTTTTTCATGTTAGTCGAGATAAACATTTGCAGAAATTATTTTACTGCTGATTTTCTTATAGATGCAAAGGGAATATGGAAATACAGCAGCCTCTGAAAGATAATAAAATATTTTAAAGCATTGAAATTCCATTGCCTTTGCACGGCCAAATACACAAGAAGAGAACACAAAACTCCACAAATAACAAGCAATACCTCCTCAATATTTCACTCAACAAAAAATTCATACAGACATATATTGTGTATTTTAACGAGATATACATTTTTATGTAGTAAGATTTGTTGTGTCTTACGGTTTACCAGTTATACAAAAGTAACCAGGAGTAGACAGGACTACATAGGCTATAGCCACAAAATTAAAAATATGCATCTAATTTACAAATAAAACAAATATCTTAAATCGTTAGAGCTATTTTTCAGAAAATCAAAATTTTCGAAACATTTTCTATGAAAAGGGTAGTTTAGGGTGGAGAGATTTCCTTCGAGATCTTTGTGTCGCATCCTTGAAAGATATTAAACTTAAATACCGACTTTGGTTTTTAGCCGACTTTTCGTTTTTGAGTTATGGTGCTCACACACACACACACACACACACACACACACACACACACACACACACACACACACACACACACACCACACACAGACACACACGGCGGCGCCGTAGCCGAGTGGTTAGATTGTTCGCTTCTCACCAAAGTGGCCCGGGTTCAATCCCAGGCTACCGTATGTGGGATTTGTGGTGGGTTAAGCGGTGATGGGGCGGGTTTTCTCCGGTTATCCGGTTTCCCCCGCCATCTTATTCCACCGGTGCTGCATGTTCATTCTATGTATCATTGCCACCGCCTGCGGTGCCTTAGGAGTAAAAGCGGGTGTTAAACACTACAAAACACACACACACACGCACACACACACACCACTACCACCCCCACTACACTTATAAAAGTGCTTTTTTTTGGAGCTGCCTCAAAGCATATGCTTCCGGTGAAATGTCGACATCGAATTTTTGGGTGGAATACAATACTTCCCCTACTTACTATACAAATAAAGTAAAAATCTGAAGTGCTCCACACAGATTACTTTCTCTACTCTTGTACTAACCATTCTTGCAAACTCGTATTCCTCTATCTTCTCCGTGTTAGTTGAGATAAATATTTGCTGAAATTCTCTTATTGTTAACTTTCTTGTAGGCCCAAGGGGAATGTGGGAGTACAGTAAACTTTGAGCGATAGTCAAATCTTTTGAAGCTTTGAGATTCTGTTTTCTTGCCTCAGCTAAGATATAAAAAATGAATAACGATTTTCCATTTAACGAAATTTTAAATATTTCAAAACTCAAATATCCAGGAATATCTTCTAAAATGGTTCACTGCACAACAAGATTAATTGGGATACAAATTGTATACGTCTTAACGAGATCTACTAGATTTGTGTGTATTAACACTTGGTGCATCTATTACGGTTTACCGAAAAATTTTCCACGTAAAGGTAGTTTAGGGTGGAGAAATTTTCTTCAAAATCTTTGTGTCGCATCCTGAAGGTTATTTAACTTAAATAACAGCTTTGGTTTTAACCGACGATTCGATTTTTGAGCTACGCTGTCCACACACGCACACACACACACATACACACACACACACTCACACACACATACACACACACATACACACACATACACACACATACACACACATACACACACATACACATACACACATACACATACACACACGCACACACACATACACACACACTCACACACACACATACACACACATACACACACATACACACACATACACACACACATACACATACACATACACACACACGCACACACACACATACACACATACATACACACACACATACATACACACACATACATACATACACACACATACATACACACACACGCACACACACATACACACACATACATACACACACACGCACACACACATACATACACACACACGCACACACACACACTTACACACATACATACACACACATACACACACATACACACACATACACACACATACACACACATACACATACACACACACATACACACACACATACACACACACAGACACACACACACACACACACGCGCGCGCGCATGCCATTTTTGTAAAAATGCATGTTTTGGATTCAGGGGGCTCAAAACATGTATTTCCAGTGAAATCTCGACATCAAAGTTTTGGGTGAACTTCGTCTACCTACTAGTAGAGAAGGTAAAAATGTATGTTTGTATCAATGTAAGCGCGAATCTCCAAAATCGCTTGCCCGATCACTGCCAAATTCGCCACGTACATGTGTTTTTCCATGGAGAAGATTTTTATGCTATCCATTTTAATATGTAACTTGTCACATTCACATGGTTTTCTTTACTCACGTTTCTTTTACTCTCCCTTCTGCGACTACTTCATACAATTTTATATATGTTTGAAATAGAAATTCAACGTATTACATTCACACGGCCTTCTCTACTACTTGGTTCTTTCCTGTAGTATTTGTGGTTGTTCAACAGTGATTTTGCATAGTGTCTTCTCGATGTTTCATTAATTTATTTTGTTTATTTTATTTTATTTATTTATTTATTTACTTATTTATTTATTTATTTTTTTTTTTGTTTGCTTGTTCTTAAGAATTTTTTTATGTGTACTGAGTAACACGTTTTAAATTTCTCCAAGAAACACAAGGCTATTAGGCAAGTGCAAATCAGGTCTAAAAGCAGTAGGCATAGATTGTCAAACTACGGGCAACGCCGGGTATTTTGGTTTGCTATAAATATTTATATTAGCCTATGTAATGACCTGACCATAAATTAAAGCTCAAGTAACTGGAACATAGAATTACATAAACATCATAAAATAAATGACAAAATAAGCTTTAAATGTCTCCTAAGTGGTTAAAGCGGACACGGTTAAAATTTGTGACAAGCAATGAGTTCTTCTTGCTTTCAGTATTTGTTTAATAATGGAGGTGCTGTCTACTGGGTCCAATTTTTCGGCTTACGACACACACTTTGTTTTTGTTCTTGTTTTAGTTAGTAAGCTGGCTACTGATTAGTTACTTCTACTGCCTACTCTCGTTACATATCCCTGGCAGCTATTTTTCCTCGTTATTTGGGCAATATTGCTTTGCCATTGCAAGTAGCATGCTACCACTTCTCAAAAACAGGAGTAGCGCCTACAAAGTCATAAGGATTTAAAAGAAGTGCATCATCTACCTCGTGATGGTGCTGCCTTATCCATGGATGAAAACTTGTATGTACCTATCAAATAACTCCAACTGATAACTGATAAACTTCAAACGACATGTTTAGATACAGAAACATATCATGAAGAAGAGGATGAAAGCAACCTAAGTGGTAATAACATGCATTTTATAGGTAGCATAATATGCTTATCTAAGTTGTTGTTATTATTGTTGTTGTTGTACACCTGAATATCGCCATTTATTATATTTCCATGTAGTATAGCACAACTTGTATGGTACGCTGTATTCGTGCTAAATTGTATTGATCTTTGATGTAGTAAGATAATACTAATAAAACCATGTGTATTTAAGCTAAACGAAGCTTAACGTGGCAACGAAGAGAAAGTGATATGTAAGAAAATAAATTCAAGGGTGTAAGCACAAGAAATAGTGCGAGCTGTTAAGTATTTTACCAAGACGTGCAGCTAGACTAGCGTTTAATGCACCTTTTAAGAAAGCTACAGTTTTTAAAACCTATAATATTAAGGGTAGTTCAAAATAGGAAAATGTTATATCTTCGGATCCTTAAAAGATGCAGAGTTTAAATACCTACTTGGGTATTTAACCGCCTTCTCAATTTTGAGAAGGTAGTCTTAAAACATGTACTTCCGATGAAAGTTTGATATCGAATTTTTGGTCAGAATACAATACTTCCTCTACTGACTGTAGCTATGTAAGAGGGAAAGCAATACTTAATCTCTGTCGGAGCTGAGAAACATACTGATTGGAGTAAGGCAATTACTAAGATGTATATCCTCTGAGAACCATCCTCTGAACAACTTAAACACAAACAGTACATAACAGTGTTTTCCTAGAATTATCTAACCGATTAATTAACTAATTGGCACATAGGAGATATCCGGCAATCCCCAAAGGAAAAAGTATTGCAAATAGAAATCCGATGTAGCTGTAGAACTAGGAGCTTTCAAGCATTAAGGACATTGCTCAGGAAAATAATATATGAGGGTAGATTTCCCGTAAAGGATTAAACAACGGTTCAAATGAGTATTCCCAAAGGACACAGAGGAACAACACAAAAACATTTCATATTTGTGTAATGTAGACTGTCACGAAGTGTGCAGAGGTGTGTTGTGTATCGCTGTCTTTCCTGTTTGTGGTCGTGTCTTTGGTATTTGCTAGTGAGAGACCCCTGCAAAAAGTTTCAAAGCTGTGTATTTAGCTCTTTTTTACATACTTCAAACTCTTCTAACACAAGTGTTATTTTAATGGTTAATCTGACCCATAATTCGGTGATATACGAAATGCAAACAAAATGACATTGGAAATTTGGTGTATTTCTTATAGCCTCATTGCAATTAAAGAAAAATTTACGAGAAGTTATCTGCAAAAGTAGTTTATGCCTAATCAAAATCCTACCGAATTTTCTCTGGAGTCCCACAAGACACCGTACTGGGATAGATGTTTTAGCTTCTTTGCTTTACTGATTTCCCTAACATAAAGATCCTACAGCGGCATAGTTTGCACAGATCCTGTACCGTGTAAGGCTGATATTCCAAAATGTCCTAACCAGCTTCAGAAATTTAGCAACGACATCCAAAACTGGCGCAATAAATGCTTAACAATTCTGAATTGTTGTACATCTTTATCTGTAAAAAAATCCACCACATTCAAATATATTTGATTGGCAGTTGACTGAAATCACGTGAAATTTTCAGTTTCTGTCCCACGTTGAAGAGGTCGCGAGTTCGAATCTCGCTTAGGGTAAGTTATCCGGATAAGGTTTTTTTCCAAGGTTTTCCCTTATCCTGAGAAGACGAATGTCGGGTAACTTAAGGCTCTATGGACCTCGGGCTCATTTGAGCATCATTTCACCCATTTCATTCATGCATTGTCCGATATGACATTACGTTGGAGGACTTAAGAAAACTGACGTCAGGGTCATCGCGATATGTACAGCTTGATTATTTAGACCTGACCCTGCAGAAACGCAGAGGAGGAGAGGGTAGTCTAGGGTGGGGGAGTAAGGCTGGCAATATTCTCCTTACCTACTTTTGTTAACCGCATTGTTCACACACTCGCTGCCCAGCTACTACCGACCCAAAACCCCTCTCAGAAGATAGTGGACAAGTACGACCACTGCGCATACTGAGCACAGGCTCAGGTCTAAATAATCAAGCTATACGCAACGCTTTGTTGGCAGTGACGTTCCTGCGTAAGAGTTATGCACGACTTCAAAGAACATTCCAAAATCATCGAAGCTCTCTTATTCAGCATAACAACCACCTGAACCATCCAACTGAAAACAAACGAAAACGACCCCCCACTTACGACTATGACTCACAGGAGTATAGGCTCATGTTTTTTGTCGTTGGTTAGGTGCATCATCACAAGATTCGTGTGATTTAAGTGTAAGCTGAAAATGTATGCATTCTGTGTTCCATTTATACAATAAAGTTATCTCATGACTCAAACACTAATGGTATTCGAAAGAAGTATATTACGTGCTATATTTGGAGCAGTGAAACAAAATGATAATACATGTAGAGTTAATGTATACATGTAGAATACATGTATTCACATGTACGAATTAAATGAATTAATCAGAAATGAAAGTATCATTAACCACATAAAAGCAAGATTAGGATGGTTTGGACACATAAATCGGACTCCCGATGATAGAAAGGTTAAAAGAATATATAAATAAACCCCAAATGAGACCAAGATTAAGGGGCCTCTCAAAAATAAATGTTGAGAGTATATACTTGATGACATTAAGCATATGAAAATAAAAAAAAATTGGTACATTTGCGTATAAAATGGAAAAGCCTGGAAACAAATTGTTGAGAAGGCCAAAACTTTGGTAAAGTTGTAGTGCTTTAGTAGGAAGAAGAAGTTATCTTAGGAATAGAAAAATGAAGGCTTCAAAAGAAATAACATGAATATATTTGGTTCAAGTGTAAAATCGATAATTGAAGTTGAAATGGCGCGTTCTTTTCTTACTTTCTTCAATGTACTTTTCTATTGTTAATCCTTTAATACGCAGCATCACATGTCAGGTAGAAGGGAAGTCATTACATTAGTTTAAATCAGTGATAGATCTCGGTATTTGGAACACATTTTGTATCTTACGCTTTTTTCTGTGACCATTTCTTATGGAGATATTTTTTTTTTTTGTCGAAAACAAGAGACAGGCAAGCTGGTAGCACAGCAGGATGCTATGGCAGTACATAAACAAACACTGTAGCGGTGCGTCTGGTGAGCGTAAACAAATACCATGCCGTGTACTTCCTCTTTTACTGTGCGAGTGTAGGCCAATCAGAATGCCAGTTGCACTCGTTATCTCCAGAAACATTACACCGTCGTGCGTCGTGTTTGCAAGTGACTGACGTGTTTACATCCAGAAGCCAGTTCGTATCTCTGATCAACTTAAACGCAAAGTTGCCGAGTTGTTTCACGTCTGAAAAAGCTGCTCGGAATATTCCTTTAACTTTTTTAAGTGATTAATTAATTCGAAACCCTAGGTAATGTCCCATAATTACTAACAGAACTATGTCAGAAATACGACGTTACTCTATGCATCTTACAAGCAACAAACTTTCGTACATTTTTGTGGAATTACCCATCCAATTTGCAACAAGAACCATTCATTTTTTCGAAATAGGACAGTCAAAGAATAAAATGCCTTTAGACCTTTTTGTTTGTAACACTTATATGAAGCGCATATCAGAAGGAATATAACATGTCCCCTTCCACCCAGTATAAGCAACATATAAATTGGTTAATTTCAGGATACTTGATTGGCTCTTTCTTTCTAATATCTTGTTGTGCTAACCTAAATAAATACAATTCATGCATATTCACTAAAACTGCAGCATTTGTTTAAACAATAAGAAGCAAAATCCATGCAGGTGCAGTCAAATGTAACCCCGACACCTTACAAACAATGCTATTACACGGATTACTTTATTGAGCCCTCCCCGTTCTTTACAAGAGCCAGATTTGACTGTAGTTGCTTGGATTCGAACCTACGACATTTGGCTTTAAATGGATGACCATTGTCCATTGCGTATCGCTCTTAATGATCACAGCTAGGTGTCTCCGAAAGGAATATGAAAACTGGTTAAGGAATTAGAGGAAGAACGTCGTATGTAGCAAAATAACTCGGGCATTAAAGAGTTCTGATGCATTTTTTCTTTTACTCATTCAGGTAATCAAGCATTGCAGACTTTTCACTCGGTGAAAAGTAAGTGGTAAGCCGTTGCTATGACCTAGATTTTAAAGGCGGCATAAAAAAAAAGGAAAAGCATGAAAAAGAATAGTAGGTGAAAGCAAGTTCGCCCTCCCTTTTTCGTATAATGTTGGGCATCACTAGTCTTAATATTTTCTTTTCCTATTCCTCTAAATAAATGTAAGCGAATACCTAGAAAAGAAAAACTTTTAAACCATTTCTAAAGGCGCTAGCGAACTCTCCACCATGCTGTGAAATTAGCTGCCAAGTTAGTGACAAGTTTAATATCATATGATAGCGCGAATGCTCAAGTCTAGAATAGCCAAGAGGGCTTCGTCGTTGACTGTGAAATTCAGAACTGCTAGCTGCCGGGAGTTGCCTTTCTTATGTTTATATTCTGAAATACAAAATTAACAAACGTATTTAATTCTCTAAAGCTTTTTATCGGGAATGTAGAATCGGATTAAGGTATACTGCTAAAAATTGAGTTAATGGGCACATGACAACTGTCTGTAGTGCTCGGAAGTAAACTACATGGGAATCTTGCTTGGTGCAAAGGTTGCTTCATCCTTAAGTAATCCACAACTGCATTCTCTTCCATTTAATGTATCAGTAATTATATTATTCACTGGTATCCAAATCTTGTAATTCACACAATTGTGCTTTACACTATTACACGATTATGTGTCGGACTGGGTGGTTCAGTTGGTTAGACGCTGGCCTACTGATCCCAAGGTCGCGGGTTCAAATCCGGCTCAACTTATTTTTAAGTGTGCTTAAAAACGACATCTCCATGTCAGTAGATTTACTGGCATGTAAAATAACTCCTGCGGGACAAAATTCCGGCCCACCAGCGACGGTGATGTGATTCTGGCAATTGACAGCGTCGTCAAACAACAAAAACAAAACCACGATTATGAATTTTAATATAGTAATAGTCTACGAAAGTTATGGAGATGCTTTTGAATGTGAATACTTAAAGCGGAGTATCAATTTCGGGAGGAATGATTGACAATTGAGCTATGCGTGTTGGCTGCTTTATTTTCAGCAATTGTAATTAATATCTTATGAAGCATTCAGTTGTGAAATTGGAATCGTACTGCAGCATTCATAAGACGACGGGAAAAGTTACAACGCCATGAGGGATAAAAATATCTAAAAGAGGATCTTTATCAGAAATGGATCCCATTAGTTAGTCGAATTTTATATTTCTCACGTGTTATATAAATAATAATGCTCGCGAATGTAAAATGGGATTTAACAGCCCACACTGTTGATTTGAACGAACGCGCCATAGCCACCTCCGCTATAGCGAATACTGGAAGTTGGTCTAGATGATTAAACCCACTTCTGTAAGTGCAGCACTCAACACTGGAGTGATTTACAGTTCTAGTCCACAACTTAGTAGACACACCATAAGAACATATTTTCTGTAGATGCACTGAAGTTGAATCTGCAATGTTTACCCGCTAATGAAGAAGGTTTGCTGAAATATTGCTTTTGCAAACTGCGAAGTGAGGTGAGTTGTGAGGTGACATGGCTTACATGTCCTCCAAACAGCAAGGGAAGCATATGACTAATTTAATTCTCATATCATCTATGCAAGTACGCCTCAGAATTAGGTGACCCTTCGCGCAGGTTGCACTGAAGTTGGGTAATTACTTTTGTGAAAGATAGTACATGAATTATAGAAACTCTGTGTAAGGTATAATTTAAAATTTCAACAAATAGAACCAAAACAATGGCATTTCAAGAGAAATATAGTGTAAGTACAAAAATTATTTTAAATGATACTCCTCTGGAACAAGTAACAAGTTTTAAATGTTTAGTTACTCATCTCACATACAAACATGAAAGTGACTGTAAAACAATCTCCCCATATTTTAATATATGTGTAGTACAATAAGCAGAAATTTGAAAAGTAAAGGAAGAAAGGAAACGCAAATAAAATTATATAAAGAAATGATCGTAACATCTTTATTGTTAGAATCAGAAACATGGACGGTGACTGCAGCTGCTAAGGCCGCTGAGATGAGGTTTTTAGGGTCAGTCGAGGGGTGTGCTGTATTGGATAACATTAGAAATGACAAAATAAGAGAAGAACAGAAAATATTTTTTCTAGAAAAAAAAATTACAGATTATATGAATCAAAGACCGAACATGTTCATATAATGGCACTAGAAAAGATCCCTAGAAGAATTATATCCTACAGACCTCAAGCAAGAAGATATCCTGGAAGACCTAGAAAGTGTTGGACGCATACACTATGAAGCCGGAACAGGCCTGCTCCTTAAGTTCAAGAGATGCAATTAAAGTGATAAGATTAAGAAATAATTTAACTCTACAACCTCAAGTTGTGGGCAATTCAATTTAAACAAATCCTTATTATCCTCTGTTAAGTTTATCAGTCAAATCAACTTGTATTTTTCATACTCATATCCGCCCATGCTTACCCTAAGAAACAAGCTCATAGCTGGCAGAAGCTTCATTGCTGGACATCAGAGACGACGTCAATGACCGGGCTTAAGGCACCCTGGGTCTAAAAAATGACCAAAATACTAACAAATTTACAATTTTCAGGCTTTGCATATAAATATTCCCCAACCCTTCAGTCAGCAATTCTTTGGATTTCGTCATTCTTAAAGGTCTAGCGCAGGCTTTAAATGTCGTGTGCGTTACATTTAAATG
>CM060966.1:41789486-41891986 GCA_030765045.1 Tenodera sinensis | reverse complement strand
ATATAAATTAATGCAAATGCACAAATGCACAAATCTACAATAGGGAAAACAAGTTTTCCTAATGTGGACATGAGCATTTTTGCAGCAACTCAGCCAGTTGAAGAAGTACCAACACACTCTGATATGCAAGATATGCCGTTTTCCCCACAGTTTTCTTGAAGGAATGTACCCCACCGAGGGGACAAGACGTAAAGAATGACTTGCGGGTGGGAGAGAAAACGAAAATCCAAGAGTCCCATGCTTCATTCTGTCCTCAACAACCAAAGTAACAACACGGGGAAAAATGAACCGCACGTGTGAAAGGGCAGACTCTTTCTTCTCGATATGTTGCTCTCGACGGAATGTTTTATTACCAGCAACCAAGATGGGAGATAGATATATGGCACATGCGGAATTAAACTCGCGCACCTGAATAGACGGTACAGTCATCCATCAAACATAACATGCCGTGCTTCATGAAAGCGACACTCACGGAAGAATTAAACGAGAATAATGGGCAGGACCTACTCACAAACCTCGCAATGTACACTTTTTTCTCAAGTGTGTTTCAGTGGCCTGTTTATGGTATCGGCCACAGAACTTTGGCCATTTGTCGTTTATGAGTGTATAAGAGCAAAAATGTTTCCCATAAAAGTATGTGTTTAGCATGCAAAGTTACATGTTAGGATAAAATTGAGAAGAAAGTGGACATTTGAGTTTCATACATAGGCAATATTGTTAGAGAGAAAATAATGTTGAGTGTTTGCTATGCATAGTTTGTCTGCGGGGATTTCATCATTCAACAAATCTGTGAATAACTGTGGCAGACACACAATTTAATGGCAGTTGAGCTCTGACCATTACTATTCCATTTCCTGTTGTACAAATTTAGTTTTTAGACAGTTGATAGGTACCAAAAGTCGGGTTTTTAGCAGTTCACGACAATGTTAAAAGTATATAATTCTTCCACTCAGTGCTCAAAAGCTTTTAACACTACTGTAATCCCAACATTCGTATCTTACGGGATGTGACCATGACCTCATTCAAGTAGGCCACGAGTCTCAGATATACAATGAGTGTGAAAATGGCGAGTCATTTTAACGTGAATTTGGACATACTTCCGTAGAAAATAGGAAGAAAATTACAGCACAAATTCTCCCTACATTGTCAATTTTCAAACCCAAAAAATGGCCCTATCGTAATTATGTAACCAATAATTCAATTGCCACTTCCACTGCCCAGGGAATAACTGTTTTAAACTTTAATAATTGTACAATAAACATTTCAGTTCCCTCAAAAGATGAGTAAGTTTAGAAAAACTTGTAATCTATTAATTAATTTTTGTTACATTATTTTCATCGTTTTATTATTACCACCACCTCCCTTTATGTAGAATGTGGTTTTGTAGGTTATTATATTGTCAGTAGTGATGCTAAGGAAGGGAATAACTGAACAACGCAGGCGGATGAACATCATATCCATGGAAACGGTAAAACAATATCATATATTTATACAGGTAAGTCAGAGGCGTGATTTTAAGGCGTTGTATTGCAATATTTTTCTTTAGTGAATGTTTATCAAGCTAGACCGCACTACGAGTTTTGAAACGCTACGTCAGGTTACACGAAATTCTGTCACTTATAACCTTGTACTCGCTTTGGTATTGTAATATCACTTCTTTTGTTTTCTACTCATTTTCTAATATCGCTTGAATTCTGTTTTTAACATTGCTTATATCACTGGTAACCTAAAACCTGCAGTTTGTTCCTTAAATGGTAAGAGATTCTGTCACGTATTATACAGCACTTTGTAACTTTGTGGTTCCGGCTATCAATCATAGCTATCAACATATACTATATGCTCCGTTTACTGGAACAGCGCATTAAAAATATTCAATGCATACCAGTCAGTTTTCGGTTACTAGAAGTCTGCGCGAACATACGTATTCCACCGTGACTACAGTTTGTCCAGCTTCATAAACGCATTGATGTCGGCCCTCACAGCCGTAGTCGCTAGAGCGTGTGTCTTTGGTGCTCCTCCAAAGAGGGTACAGTGTGTTGCAACTCCCATCTCGGGCATGGGTGTGTGTGACTGCGTTGTGTGTATGTGCCTGGAAGTACGAGTGAGTTAAGTGAAGCCTTATTATCTTTGAATGTCTTTATCTCTTAAACCGAATAATCATTGGAATGCGGAAAATCCTGATTGTCTTCTCGAGTTACGGGGCATCACTCACGAGGTTGTGTAAAGTTGGCCGAAGACTGGCGGATTGAATCCTGTACGCGGCAAAACTCATCATGTTAATATTGCTCAAACTACTTGTGATAAACGCATGGAATAAACTATATTGAAATGATATCCTTACGCCAATTTAATTCAATGTATACTCGTATACCTGCAGCCTCTAGTTCAATCCCCAGTGCGTAAATTCTAATATTTTCCGAAGTAATAGCCATAAAGACGCCGGATAAGTTTTAGTAACTGATATCATAAGTTAAATTTTATTCAATTGTTCCTCTGATCCTGGAGTCCGTGGTTCAAATATAATTTGGTAGCTGTTTATAAGAAACTAATAATACTAGCCAGTTCAAATAAATGTTATATTGTTGAGCGTGTTAAACGCAATTATTTTCGAGCATATACCAGAGCTGAGATATCCGTTTGATACCTATCTTTTGGCGAATTACTTCATTTTGGTCTATATGACGATCCGTTACACTTAGAATTGCGAAATAAAAAGTGATTATATGCTTATTAGCTTACACAATAACTTTTTACACAGTTTTATCCCTACAATCCCTGGCTCGATTATTGGTGCCCAGTAACTATTTCAGCTCAAGCACCTGAATCAATAAAATTAAATCGAAATAAAAAATAATGTTCTGTACTTCAATGACTGACAATATGACAATTTATACCCTGCGGGCTTGGTTCAAATCTCTAAGGGTCCTTTAAATACCTTACAAATTGTTATGGTATTAGACTAATGTAACATAGCGGTTTTCAAACAATGGAAATGGAGTTATAAAATTACCTGTGATTGTGGTGAATCGTACTTAGGTCAAACAGGCAGATCTATCAATACAAGAAAATGAAACATATAAGATGTATGAAACTCTCTCAAATAGAAAAAAAGCTCGCCTGCGATGCCGTAGTAGTAAAAACGGGCGTTAAACGCTACAAAAAACTGGAAAAATCTGTCATCGCAGGACATGCGGTAAACACCGGGCACCACATTGACTTTGACAGTTTAAACATTTTGGCAATCTGTAAAAATTTCTCTCAACGAATACTGAGGTTTTTTTATACCCTTTGTGTGTGGGTGTTTTTTTTTTTTTTTTTTTTTTTTATTTAAATTCAAGTGGATAAAAAATCCATTAGGCTTCACCCGAAGGTACTAATTCACTAACAAGGCGCCACCGGAGAGAATTCAGGAAAGGATTTCAACAGTACCGCGTAAAGCACCTGCGATCGGCCGGCCACTTGGGCCTAGTCAGGTGAAAGTGGGTTCAAGGACGCAACCATAGTGAAGTGAAGGAAGTAGGTGGTGTGGGTACTGAAGGAGTCATTTGATGCAAATGCTGCTTCCGTCGTCTATGACCGTGTATTAGTGGAAGCGCCATAGTGTGTCCGTGATGGATGGACATGTAATCCGGCGGAGACCTCCGCTCCAACATCGTCAGGAAAGCTGCCACCTCTTCATTTACGAGCCTTCGGAGCGACAGGTGGTCTTCTTCCCTCTTCCCCTCGAGAGCCTTCTGGGGGTGATTCACGTCGAATTTGTTTGGAACGGAGTGCTTTAGGTATTGAAGCACTTCGTGGTTGTCGGCAAGCATTCTCCTGAATTCGGGCATCATCTCCTCCCGGGTAGCGATCTTTGCAGTGATGGCAATTATCTCTACCTGTGAATCCACCAGCTTGTGAAGGATTACGGGAATAGAGGCGATGTCCGGTCCGGCGACTGTCGGTTGGGCTGCAGGCGGGCTGTGGTCTAAACTGTCCTGCGGCAGGCGGGCTTGGCGCTGGCTGGTGTCGACCATGGCCCACTGCTGTGGTGCTGCGTTGTGTTGCCGCGGACGCATGGGGCAGCAAGCTTGCCCGTGTAGTGGACATGCCTCCAGCAAGAAGCGCAGAAGCGGCGTCTTCGTGTGAGGTCATGCTGGAGGCAATTGACGGTGTCGTTTGGGACACCAGAGTTGTGGCACTTCGGCGTTGCCGTGCAGCTTGCGGCCCCGTGGCCGTAGAGGTAGCTGCATCGACACGGTGGTGTCCAGTCCCAGCCGCTGGAGAGGAAAGCGTTTTATAGTGTTTTTCAAATGGGAAGGAGTTTGTCCTTGAGTGCCTCCAGACCGGTAACAAATCGGAGTCCTCCTGTCTTGTCACATTGCTTTCCTCTTAAGTGAGGCTTGACGCGCACTAAGAAATATGAGAAGAGTGGGGGTAATGAGCTTGCAACGTTGTGCACGTAAACGTATCTCATTGGTTGCAGATCAGAACTCTTCCCATTTGAAAAGCACAATAGTGGCCCTTGTCCCGAAAGACAAGGCACACGAGAGGTGTAGATCCCCTCCTGGACTGTATCTGTATGGCCTTCGAGACTGAAGGCTTGGTGACGTAACCAAGGAGAGGCTGCCTCGTGAGGTGTCGAGTGACAGTACCACGTCACTAAAAGTGCCGAAGACTATAGTTGTGGCGGCCACAGGCGATGAAGTGCTTTCTCCTCGGAGCGCCCCGTGCTGGGCGAACCAGCTATGGTGGTGTTGTTTCTTGGTTTCTTGGCTACGGTTATAGCACGAGCTGCCGGTGTATTCCTCTTCTTTGCACGGCTCTTTCCCATGTTGATGTTGACAGTTCGACGTCTCGAGGTAAGGTGAATAGTGAGGGAAAGGATAGAAATGTTTAAAGAAAAGGGCAGTCTGATCCGTGACACAGGCAAACCACTCACCACGATATGTAAGACCATATTAGCAGGCCAACTTCCTATAGGAGGGGAAGGAACCAATAGGATTACGAGTGGGACCGGACAACTAGGCCAGTCAGAGTAGGCAGTGTCTAATTGAATGTATTTTTTGCCGTCGCCCATTGAACAAGTCGAACTTTCGTGGCAAAACGTCGGCATAATTTTTAATTTCTTAAAAAGGCCAACAAGATCCGGCCCATATCGGTAACCAAAAAGTAATGACTATAAAATCTGCTAAAACGCCTACAAGTATCCTCCAAAAGACCGCAAACTCCTCCAAAGGACTGCAAAAATCCGCTTAAAAGACTATAAATAAACATTCCCAAAAAGCCTGTAAAAATCCGCTAAAATGGACTAGTAATATTCTCCAAAAGACTAAATATCCGCTAAATGTGCCCCATTTAGCGGCGTGCCAGCTCTCTTCTGTCTTATCTGCTAATGATGAATATATGAAAATAGTGAAATGAGGCTCAAATGAGTCCCATGTTCATAGAAGTTAAAGTTACCCGACTTTCGTTTTCTCAGGATAAGCGGAAACCGCGGGAAGAAACCTAATCCGGTAACTTACCCTAACCGAGACTGGAACTCGCAACCTCTTGGGTGTGAGACAGAGAGGCTACTACCACACTACAGAGCCGGGCTCTCCTGTCATCAGAAGCTTCCACTCTAATCACGTAGTATTATACTTATGCCGTTCATAATCCTTCTTGGGAAGATAATTTAAGATGAAACTTTTTCAGTCCTTAATAGTCTTTATTTTTTTATTTCATAACTATTATTTTATCAAAGCAACTAATAAATTAATCGAATTTTTACTCATTTTACTGAAAGGATAGGTTCTGAAAGACGTATGAAACATAAAATATCTGAATTTAATTAAAACAGTACCGCTATAATTAGCCATGTATTTGGAAAGCATAGAATTAAATTGAAAAACTAAATCCCATAGCCTGGATTGGGTTTATAATAATGTTAATGCATAGAGGTGTACATTTCTCCTTTAATAAAATTATATAACATTGCTTGTTACCACGCGTCAAATTTGTTGGTAATAAATACATTATTGCTTTTGGACAACAGTATTCTACACATTGCACACACGGTGTAGTTAGGATGCACCACTTTCGGAGTCAAATCAAAGATGCCCAAACTGTCTTGCGCGCTGTCCCATACATTTCAATCACTTTCTCTACAGACCTGAGTTGTTAAAAGGTGTTCATTACTTCAAAACAAGGCCAAACGAGCAAAATGATGTTTCTTTTTTAAAGAATTTCGGCTTAATCCATGACATTCTACGGCCAATATTGGCTTTCTATTTAGTGTGAAAATGTTGCACATGTGTTAAACGGCATGGGTGCTGTAGTTCGCATAACTTATACGAGCTGATTTATTCTCTCAGATAATGACAAGATTTCATTGGTCTGGGAGATAGAATTTGAACTGAAAAATTCAATGACACAGCCGGGATTTGGACCACAGACCCTCCGCTTACTAGGCGGGTGCTCTAACCATTAACGGCTTGTGTATTTAAAAACACCACCTGTAAGTTTGTTGGCACAAATAAATAATAATTACTTCCATTAGTCTGTTTACTTCAGAAGTTGAGGGGCAGAGGGAAAGGGGTCCATGTTTATGATTTTTACTTCATCTACTTGGTAAACTAATTGTATGTAGAGAAAGTTTCATATCCCAGCCAAAAATACAATATCAATGTTTCGCAGGAAATACGTGCTTTGAGACTTCTTGATTCACTAACAATCATTTATAGAGAAACGTCTATGTGCGTGTGCGTGTGCGTGCATGTGTGTGTGTGTGTTTTAATCCTTACTGGCGTAAAATATTTGCTTATATTAAAGGGCCTTTGAGTACCCATTTTCATAGCGTGTAACTTTTCGTAGCCTCAGGGCCTTTTATGGGCATTTTACTGATAGCCTTTATCAAGGCTTTTTATATCTACTTTAATAGCGCCCTAATGACCTAGCAGTCGACAAGCCCTTAAACCTTACTCATTCACTCAGTCACTCACTCACTCACCCACTCATTTACTCACTCATTCACTCATTCACTCACTCACTCACTGATTCACTCAATCACTCACTCATTCAATCACTCACTCTCAGTCAATCACTCACTCAGTCACTCACTCACTCAGTCACTCATTCACTCACTCACTCAGGCACTCATTCAATCACGCTCTCACTCATTCACTCACTCGTTCAATCACTCACTCAGTCACTCACTCAGTCACTCATTCACTCACTCACTAACTCACTCAGGCACTCATTCAATCACGCACTCACTCACTCACTCACTCATTCACTCACTCATTCACTCACTCACACTTTTACTCAGTACCTAATTTAATTATTTCTGCTATCGGTGATTATATATATTGATTAGTAATAAAATATATTTATTAATGTAATTTCTTTTCAGTGAAAGTACGAGTATATTTAAGGTCGCCTTGACTATGTTGGTATTATTGCCTCCGATTTATGTAACTTATGGCATACATTTACAATAATGGTGACAAGTGCGACACACCACAGGGTCTACAAGTATAATTTTTACAACCATAGTATGCAAGTATAACACAGAATAATTTAGTAATAATTTAATAACAAGTGTGGTTTAACTCTTTTGATTAAACCTCGTCGTACAGTTTACTGCGTTGAGAAAATATATCATATTTCAAAGGATAGAGACCTTATTGACTGATATTAACATTATTATTGCAACTAATATCTTTCTCTCTACCCAGGAAGCGGTTGATGACATGTTTGAGGTAATTTGTAATATGACATTCCTTTCCTACCTCCACAGCAGCATTGTTTCGTGTAATAACAAAATAATGACTACTTGCTTAATAAACTGGAAAGTAACAACTGGAAACAAATATTGCTTTATGACTGTAAAATCAATAATTTTAACAAACTGATTGATTTCTTCAAAAGAAGGATGGATTGTTCTACTTCCTTTGTGGGTAAAAATACAATAGTGATCCAAAAAGACCAATTTATTTCATTGCAAACGAAAAATGCCCTGTTTACAATAATACGGTGTTAAAATTACTTAATACTAATTACAAACCCGTGTTGGGTGTAAAATGTATTCGTTAAAACTGAAAATTGGGTTTACCATAAGAATACGAAATAACCAAGGAGTGCAAATATAGAGACATAATGTTGAGATAATTATGGAATTTAGTGCATTAGTATTGGTGTATGATATTTCTTTATTGCTCCCTCATGCCAAAACTTGTTTTTAAGTGGTGAATGAATTATATTACCTAATTCCATGCCTGTAATTACTGATAGCATACGTTTGTGGAGGCTATCATGAGAGGTGATTCCACCGTGGTGAAACCTTTTGACCCGAAGCACACCAGGACTGCGGTAATGGACGGTGGTAAGGCGCTGGTTTGGTGGAAGGGACTTTTTTCTTGGTTTGGGAGTCATTGGGGAGTTATCCTCCCCCTGTGTTTTAATTTGGTCAAGTACAAATCTTGGGCGTTTGTTTGTTTCGTCGGGTTCAATGTGGTACTGCTCGAGATCACGGATTACTGACAGTGTCTATATTATTTAAAGCTGTGGTGTCTGTTTGCCGCTATAAATCTAATATTTTAGTTCCTATTGTGCGAGCTCTAGGTATTTCCAGCAAATGTTTCTGCAGAAAATTCTAGCCCTGCTGATCCGGTGAATTAATTGTCAAAAAATTAAAGAAATAAACACTTAAGTTTGAATTTTGGAGAATCAAGACGAGTAATCGTGAACTTTACTAACGTATTCTGGCTTATCTTGTACAAGCAGACATTAAAAATGTATTTCTACTTTGCATAGTCATAGAGTATTAGCAATCATTCATTGAAATAAAAAATTACATGAAATAGTATTAGGCTACGGTTGTATTATATAATCCAAATTTGCATGCAAAAGTAACTGTGTAAGTGAAGAAAGACTGGGAAGCACAGATCATGGAGGGGCAATCAAAACCGCGACAGAGAACTGCATGTGGTAACCAATGCATGGGGCCCCTACCGACTTCATATTGAACGCAGTGAACAATGCTCAGAACTCCCGAGTCCCTGGGGTTCCCTAGAGCCCAATAATATTGCTCCAGTGGGTCTGTCAGAAGTCCAAGCTACACTATGGAGATGCTTTGCTAAATGACACCTCCACCACCCAACGGAACACACCGAACGGCGTCGCTTGGACCTTCAACCCTGAAACACATGACAGGAAATGCATAGGAAAGTGGTGGTAGATTAGGGACCATCCCAGATTTCGCCTCCTGGTTCGTGGAAATTATGAAATAACTATGACTAGAGTGGGCGCAATGAATGTAATCGAACCCAGCACCTCATGAATGCTCTCCCGCGTTACCGCGAAGCCATCTCGCTCGGAAGATCAGTAGGGGACGGATTTTTAAACAGTCAAGTTTTTGCTAACGCGAACAGTTGGTTCTCAATGTAAATTCAGTAGACTATAGTAAAATAAATCTACCAGTAGCAATTTTCCCTGAAAAAAACGCTTTACTCGTGCTTTAAACACGATTTATTGTAACATTACAATTTGTAATACTTCTTCGTGAAAATATCTCCCTGACATTTTGATGTCAACTTTTTTAATAAGTGAAAAAAAAAAATCACCATGAGTGACGCCATTTTGCTTTCTACTGTAGTGTTTATAAAGCAACTAGTCCCTCAATTAGAGTAAATCTGATAGAAGTAATCTTTATATCTTGTAAAGAGTATGCCATTAAGAAATTAGAATGCCAAGAATGTAACTTTGTCATAAACTTTTCCTTGTTAGATTATTTATTTGCTCTCATTACTAGTTTCTCTGCAGTGTTCTCAGAATTCTGCCAACATTTCCAGCAGACTGCCCCTGCAGGGAAGGAACACTTGGCAGTTAACCTCATCTACAAGCTGCCTTTAGTTTTACTTACATTTTACTTCTTTTTCCCTCTAAAGATTTGTTGATCGGTTATAAAGCAGTGGATAATTTGAGGACATTTAATAGGACAGCATATGCGAAACAACCGGGAAAGAAAATATAAATAAATATAACAATACTGAAAGGTTTGATAGCCCTTTCACTAATATGACAAACCTGCCCATTTCACGATTTTAAGACGATTGTAGTGTGCGATATTTGAGCTCTGCAGAGTGTGGTACAAAGTTGCGCAATTAGAAACTGCACATGGAAAAGTATATAGTACATCTGCAGGTATTAATAGATTCTTATTGTAACCTTTGCTCCTTTAATCGCTAAAGTTTAGACATCTTGATGCTATATTTATATTAAATTCATACACGCATTTGCTCCCTCACTTATTTTCCAGAATCCGCAGAAGATGGGGAATGGTGCTAACTAAAAAAAATGTTGCATCTTTCAGACAGGAATCGAACCCGATACCACTATATTTGAAAGAAATTTCTCTGAAATAAAGAGTACATATTAATAACGTGTAGCATTTTCGTAAATATGTTTCGTATATTTCATACGTTTGTTGAGAATGAAGAGAAATTCACAATTCACATTTTATTTACAACTCAAATATTTTAAGTACATGACACTTTCATTGTCTTATCATTGATTGTCACTTTAGTGATATAAAAAACCATATTCTATGAATTCTATGTATATACTAAGACTTCAAGTTAAATAAAACTAATATCCTTTAAAGTTATAAGTAAAGAAGTGTATCTTTAAGTCTTAGTATTAAATTTACACCATTAGAATTGCATTCTAGTATCATTTTATGAATATAAGACCTCTTTTGGTAAAAGAGAATTACATCTTCTTAATAGATTTAAAAAAGCTCCGTGCGCGCGCATGTATGTATCTGTGTGTGTACCTGTGAACAACATAACTCAAAAATGAAAAGTCGGTTAAAGACCCATGTTGGTATCTAAGTTTAGTATTTTTCAAGGATGCAAAGCGAAGATTTTGAAGAAACTTTCTCCACCCTAAACTACCCTCTATATGCAAAATTTGATTTTCTCAAAAAAATGACTAAGGATTGTGTTTAAAATGCCATATGTTTAAGGTATTTTATGGAAAATAAAATGCATCTTTGAATTTTCTGGCAATAGCCTATGAAGTTTTGTTTACTATTAATGACTTGTGCATAAATGATACACCGTAAGAGATACACCAAATCTTACTATAAAAATGTGGATTTCGTTAGAGTACATCAGTTATATCCAAGTGCATTTTTTGTGTACTGAACCATTTTGGAGATATCCCTTGTTATTTGTGTGAGTTCTGCAATACTTAACACTTTTCCCAAATGGAAGGTCGTTATTCACATTTTCATCTCTGGGCAATGAATGGAATTTGAAAGCCTTCATTCCGCGACCAGCTTTAAAATATTCTACTATCCTCCGTAGCGCAGTTGGTAGCGCACTTGACTCTGGCGCGGAGGACCCGGGCTCGATCCCCGGTACCAACATGGGGATTCTATGCCTTCTGGAGGTCTGGAACGGGGTGCGCTAAGCCTCGTTAGGTCCTGGGGGGACCAATTGATGGAGAAGTAGCGGCCCCAGGTCGAGAAGGCCGGGAGGACTCGGGGCGCCGACTACATCCCACCCTTCAGTACTGCACCCCACCCATGACGCCTGTAGTGGGAAGAGGTGGGGGACGCAGCGGCTGGGCGGCAGGCCTTGACTCTTCATGGACTGTAGCGCCAAGGTTATCCTCAAAGCTTACTGTATTCCCATATTACCTCCACAAATGTTTATCTCGACTAACATGAAGAAGATAGAGAAATAAGGGCTTGTAGAATAATTAGTACAAGAGTACAGAAAATTAAGTGAGTGCAACACAGATTTTTTTACTAAGCGACACTTTAAAAAATAACAAATAAAATAGGTTAGGAGTGCGTCACTATGAAATCGTAGTCTAGAAAATGTCACTTGATTTGGACTTGATTATATAATACTAATACTTTAATTTCAAGATGTTTTTCTTTCCAGACAGAACCGCAACAATACGTACTACTTGGCAAAGGGACGAGCCGTATTAACCTTGGCTGTCGAGCGCTACGATCGCTTCTTATCTTATTTATTAAAAGAGCGAGGTACTAGTAACTTGGCGTATAGTCAGTGATAAAATACAAATAGATGATCTCTCGCGGCTGCCGATATATGAGATGTTGGTGTCCTGAAGATATGATTGCATCCGAGCAATGTGTACATACCCTGTCTCGCCGTGTTTGTGCGATAAGCTCGCATAAACAACTGAGGACTTTCACATTCTTTCCGATACGCCACAAGGATTTACCAAGAAGTACATGTATCGCTTACCAAATATGTTTTTGGATGTGTCAGTGAGAGCTTCAGATGCTGAAATCTCAATATCAGTAGTTTATTTGAATTCAAAATGTTTTTTATCTGTGTAAGTTGCAGCGAAAGTAAAGCGCGTTTTTGTTTTTGTGATTAGTTTTCAGAATGGCTATGAAATGGCCCGGGAAGAGAAAGTTGCCAGTCACTTTTTGTGCAACACTAGAACGCTGAGCATTGTTCCATTATTTGCTCGCAAGACAAAGTATGGAGCTCGAAAGACCAATTCACAATGAACTTGCAACATAGGGCAGGACAAAGGGTCCTTTGTGGAATGCAACACTCTAAAGTGAGTGTGTACAAACTTTTGTAAGCTAATGTACAGCCTCCCCTACTGCCTGACACACACGTAACTTGCGTCCCCCCCCCCCCCCCCTGCACGCACATTGGAGTTAATTAGCCCAACTTTGTAGCGATGAAAATGTCTTGTATTTAAAGAGGAGACAGTGTTTGCTTGCACACAGCGTGGAGCGGGTGGTTTTTTTTTTACCAGCCCCTAGTGCAATGCGCCAGGCTCTCTGCACTCGAGAAGAAAAGAAATAAGAGCGTTGCAGCAAGTAGGGGACACAACTGTCAGATAATTCAAGTAGCAAAGTATGAGAGGAAAGCTCCATGTAGATAAAAACAAACAGCCCAGAAAGGGAAGTTTTTCGTTTCCACTCGTGTTTTTCCTTGGGCGTTTAATTCAAGGTATATCCTTAAAAGAAGAATGAAAAAAGAAACAACAACAAGGAGCTAAAACCTTCTTATTTCGGTTTCAGCGGCCACTAGAAAGACTACATGGAAAGTGCTTATGTCAAGTGACTTCAAACTCATCCTACTTCCTTTGTAATATTTACACTCCTGGTAAACAATTATAATTATATGGGCAGTTCTAAAAAGAAAGAAGAATACAAAATATAAATGAATTACTGCATTGTTCCCAACTCCTCAGTTCCTTGGCAAAGTCATGAGCTGTATTGGAAAGAATGTCAAACTGCCCAGCTGTTGACGCGAACTTATCGCACGAATACGACGAGACAGTGTAATGTTTAATGCCCGTTTTTACTACATATGGCACCCCAGACGGTGGCACTGATGGTACATAGAATGAAGATGGAGCACCGGTGGAACGAGATGGCGGGGAAAACCGGAGAACCCGAAGGTAACTCGTCCACCACAAATCCCACACGCGGTTACCTGAAATCGAACCCGGGCCGCTTTGGTGAAAAGCGAGTGGTCTAACCAGTCGGCTACTTCGCTGCCGACAGTGTATATACATTCTGTTCAGATAGAAGCATATTCTCAGGACAGCAACGTGTCATACATCAGGCGCGAGAGATCATTTATTTGTGTTTTATCACTGACTATACGCCAAGTTACTATTATTTCGCTGTTTCCGTCAGAAACAAGATAAGAAGCGAGACTAGCACTCGACTGCCAAGGTCAAAACATCTCGTCGCTTGCCACGTAGTACTCGCATGGGTTTCTTCCATGAGTTTCTATATAGCTTCAAGTTTTTGTGAGAAACAAATGTTAATTGAGGTAAAGGTTTGCAAAAGTAGTTTCATTAGGAATTACCTTAATGAGTTATATGGTTCAAGTTCGGGAGTTCTTGGCTTCGATTCCCGCCCACCTTGTAGTTTTTCCGGTTTTCCCTGGTTGGTAGGCCATGGAATTTTTCCTTAAATCTATTGTTTTACTTTCATTTCATTCCTTTTTCTTTTTCCAGGTGTTCATAATTTCGTGGCGCAAGGACAGACGTCCGGATGCTTCCTCAGAGTGCTTCCTGTGGACACAGGGGACTGTTTGGTCGACGGGCCGTCAACACATAGAAGCCTCAACAATGGGATGAGTCCTCGAGCATGGAACTGTTACGGACTTCCACGTAAGCCTATGGCTTATAGACTCCTGTTATTCCTAAGGTTCATCACTTCTTCCTGAAGCTAAATGGGTTTATGTGGGTTTAAGAGTTTGAGATGCCCCCCTCCTCTCCATAGTATCACCTTACATGCATTAATTCCAGTAAGAATACCGCAGTCTTAAGCAATGGCCAAATCAACAAAAACGGATTTTCCATATACTGGCTTTGAAATGGTATTTTCTGTCCACGACATCGCGAGACACAACTAAATGCTCACAGTATTTCAACAAATGAAGTGTTTTGGAAATTCTGGATACCACAAGAAGCCAATTGTAACGGACCCAAAATTTAATGGCGGAACTGGTCAACACAAACATCCAAGGAGAGGCTTGCCACGCCTTGCGGCGTTGTACACTTAAACACACTGTGTAATCACACTGTAAAGCTGGTAATATAAATATCATTTGCGCCCAGAAAATATATTTGTACAACAGGAAAGGGCATAATCTAATCATGAAAAGGGCAGTTATCAGCCACCATTAAATTTTCTGTCTTCCACACTAAAATACTGCCTTTTAAGGAGATGTAATCCTTATGTATGGTTAGTCTTTTCTCTAACTCTTATGATTTAGAAGTTGTACATTATAAAGCATTCCTTCGGAGCAAAGAAAACTTTACAGGCTATTTGTAAGTGATTCAATACATTAAACATATGGTACATTAACAAACATTTCGAAAACCAGAAAATAACGAAAAATATAGATGTTAAGGTTAGTTTGCGGTGCTAAATTTCATTCATATCTGACATTTTGAGAGGTACTGGTTAGGTACTTTTCCCAGCTTTTTGTGTTTGAATACTGCTTTTCGCTTACAAACGAACACACCTATGATTTTTTTGAATTTAGAAGACAATATATAGGGATACATTTCTTTCTGATATGGAGCAACGGCATCACCACAGTGTGCTGCCCCGTCTGAATAATTTATGACACTCAGAATCCTGCGTAATTGCAGTATCTCACATCGATCTTTTAATATTCTTGGATTACGACATATCACTTTTTTTTTTATAGAACGCTTAAATAAAACTAACTTTCATTTAGTAGTTGATGAAAGTAATTTCCTACTTTTTCTTGTATTATTTAAATGGAAATATCTGTTTACTTTGTTCTCACCGAATGCATCGATAACTGCTGAAACCTTTTTCTATAATGTTATAAAATATGTAACCGATACGCAATACATTTCGGTCAATGTAGTGCAAACTTTCCATGCATGCATTCGCTTCCATACATTTTAATACAAACTAAGCACAAGGATATTCATATAATAATATTTTTAAACAAGAAGTTTTAAAACAATTTATAGTATATATCTAATTTTAGTGCCAAAATATTCAGATTGAGTTATTACATTCCATGTGTATATATGCCCCCTATATATCAGGCGCTTAGAGTGAAGAATATGGGTGATGTGTTGCATACACTGCCAGATTGAAACAGAGCGGGTAGTGTTGGTGGTGCTTGCCTCGCGCCAGTCAGGTCAAACAATGTAACGCAGCAGTGATTTTGCTGTTTTATTAGCTGGCAGGGTGTCTTACGATTTTAATTGTCTTCATTGAACATTATATATTTTGAAAACAATACAGGAAGAAAAATCTGATATGTTGCCTTACATATCTTTCTTTGACCTCCTCTACAAATTAATTTTAAACTGAGTACCCTTCATTTCTGGTTAATTCAGATGAGTGTTCAGTTGTCATGTACATGCTCGTATTTTGTTGCAGCTAGAAGAAGAATAGACAGTGGATAAAACAACTTTCATATTTTTCATGAATGTGTTCGAATGTGATTCCTTTTAAGTCGCATGCCCTTTGCGCGTACACGAAGAAAAGACGAACGGCGACTTTGTGATTAAGAAAGTTTAAATATTGTAAAATTAAAACAAGGAAGATCTCGGAAATACTAACTCCACTTAAAGTTCACACAAACTTACATAAGTATGACCTGCAAGTTTTGCGTTAAGATTTTGCTTAACTGGCATAGTGTACAAACTATTTAAATCATTCAGATTTAAGAGGACTTCAGAGGCTATTGCTCAAGGTATACGTTTTATGCAATGAAAATTAATTTAAACGAGAGAAGTTTAACCAAAGCAATATTTAAAAAATAAAAATTGAAGAAGGGAGAGGTCTTCGAGGTTCAAGATTTCTTTTAATATTTGTATCACATCCTTAGAAGAAGCCGAGCTTAAATGCCAAACTTCCTATGCAACCGAATTTTCGTTTACAAGTTATACTGTTCACAGACAAAAAGGTACATTCACACACACACACACACACACACACACACACACACACACACACACACACACACACACACACACACACACAAACACAAGTTTTTCTTTTTGAGATTCCAGTGGTCTCAGAAGGTGCATTTCCGGTGAAATCAGGGCACCTAAGTTTTGGATGGAACGCAATACTTCCTCTACTTGCTCTTAATGCGTAGTAGAGAGGGCCCCACTCTGACCTGTAGTTCAAGTCCCACATAAACAAATGCGGCAAGACCCCATTCCCGAACTCTGCCAAGTGGGATAGGAGATACTTTACTTAGCAGGAAGCTCTAGGTCATGGATCAACCACGGGAAAAGTATTAGCATAACTATACAACTTGGTTCATCATGTACTAGTGAAAGAAAGCACTCAAAAAGTGAACCAGACATATATTTAACAAAAGTCAGAATATATACAACATTTATAGGTTTGCTGTTGTATTGAAACAATAATTAAACTTTGGGCTCAATTTGAGGTTAACCATGGAGAATAAAGTCCTCCATGTTGGCTTTAAAGTAACTACTAAGTTCTTCTCTTCTGTGATAGCAAAAATATTATAGTTTTGAAAATTCACCTCCAAATAACGAATTATACATTACATGAGACTCTTGCAAGTAAATGGGCAATACTAGTTCAGTAATGTATTCAAGCTTTGTACATAATAAAAAAGAACAAGTGAAACGGGTTGGCTCAAACAACTGTACACTGAAATGAGAAAACTAAGCATAGCTTGCCTCAGCCAGATAATACAGGAAATAAAACACACATTTACTTAATATAAGCACAGAAAATAGCTTTTATGCTCAAGCCCTTACAATAAGTTACGCATACACATGGCTATAGCAAAAGCTTGTACACCAGAGTACTAGCCAAAAACCTCGCAAAGACACGGTCCCACAAAACCTTTTGATAAGATGGCCAGCAAAGCTTTTTCATTCACTCACTCATCAAACAAAATTAAAGGCAATCCAATTTTAAACTGTGTTAGGGGTCGTCAGAGAAGAATTTGGAAAAACCGAAAGAATACTAGGAATGAAAATTTGTAAAACTCTACAGCCGAAACCTAGTTTTCTCTGACATGCTAAAACAGGAGGATCTCACCAATATGCTGCCATGTTCCTTTGTTTCTTGCTGCCCCCAGGGCGACCTGATGTATGCCAGACCTAGTCCGGAATGCGGAAGTGGATGTTTGGACGGAGATGTGTTCTGCCGACTAAGATAACGTCAAGGGCATAGAAGCGGGCCGCCTGGCCGGTCAGCCTACACGCATTCTAGCGAACGGAGGTACAGGCCTAATTCGATTGGCCATCCTGGACTCGCGGATGAGAGAGGTCAGGAGAGCGAGTCCCTTAATAGCCATCAACGTTTTTCCCGCTGCATCTCTGGTTGAGAAGAATCTCTCAGATTCACCACCCGTGAAACTGCAGCAGTTGCTGCACCCATGTTAGGAGATCGGCAAAGTAGAGGTCAGGGGTTGTGGTAGTGGTAGTTGTGGGTGGCAGGGGTGCTAGTGCAATGGCCTGAGCCCTATCTTTCCCCTGTTGACGTCGAGAAGTGGTAGATCCGCACATCTCCGACAGTCTGGGTCTTCCTCTCCCTCTGCGGTCAAGGAGTTGGCCAGTAGGGAGATTTTGTCTCAGACCGTCGTTGTGCAGTGTTTTTCGGCAGTGTATATTGTGGTCGAGATACTGAGCAGCCATTGGGGGCGCTGCGTGGCTTGAGCAAATGACCTCCTGGGATGCTTGTCCTTCTGGTGTGCCTGGAGCTGTCCCTGGGTGCTTAAGACTCCAATAGTGGGAGTTGAATTCTGGGTCGGCTATGGAGCCCGGAGGCGATAACTCGCTTCCTTGTGGGACACCCACAGTACCGGCAACATGCTCGTCCTTACACAGGTGAGCACCTCCGTGATCGAACGAGGACTCTCCTCCTTGGGGTGGAAATCGCCGCAGCGAAGGCAGCGCAAGTTGCGACCTAAGAAATGGCTTTTAGACTTAAAGCCAAGACACCATTGTCAATGCCCATCAGACCCCCTCACCGTCTCCACGTACACCCAATGTAGCAGAGGGTTGTGACTCCGTCGATTTTCATCTCCCGATCACAGACTCTATCCATGACAACCAGGAAGAGGGGAATAGGCTTCTTGGCTTTGCCGCTTGAGGCCTACTTGGTAAGCTGCCTCACCAGACGAGGGGTAATAGCTTGGTGGTGGTAGTCTTCTTGATGTCGCTTGCAGACATGTCCACCGGCAGCCCTTGGAAGACTCGAGGGATATCTCGAGTCTTATCTAGGCCGAAGATGAAGTGAGAGGTATTGTTCCTCTCAAGAGCTGATAGCAGTGGCTTGTAGTCCTCCTTGTAGTTAAGTAGAAATAGTACCTGATTCCGAGAGCGTAGTCGTGACCGCCATTTCCTTAAAGTTACCCACGATCACAAGTGGAACGTGTCGCCGGGCTGGTCGCTGCTGTTGAAGGCGTTATCATCGGATGGAATGACTGGGGTATGCCGGTCTCGTGGTCACTGCATCGCCATTGTCGTGGGAATGGTTAGAGTCCTCGGGTTCTGGGGAGGACATGACAAGTGTAGCCCGCATATAACCACGCGAGCAGCAGCGATGGTGGGGAGAGGGTCATAAGGCGCATGCATGCAAGCTGCAATTTGGCGAGTAATGTTTCCGCAAGTTGAGGCACGCCAGCAGAGCGTGCTTTTTAAGCACTCGTCAGAACTACATACATGGTGACGTAGTGACATAACATACATTTTGTAGTCAAATATAGCATTTGCTTGTGACTTGATTTTTCATATAAGTGGTTAGAGGTACAGCTGCAGATATTTGTGTTGATAATTGAGGACATTGTAATGAACAATATTACATCAATATTTGCTTAATCTGTGGACTTATAATTGTACTTATTAGGAGTAGTGTGATTTCATGTTGCTTGGTAACTTCAATAACCGTGGTAAACACAGGAAATACTGTGTATTGTAGACGAGAGCGTGAAAGGAAAGCGTAACGCAGAGTAAGCAGGCCTCGTGGTAACGAATGTTGCATCAGAACTGAGTTCGAATACTCTCTGCAAAGCTAATGACTCCACACTACCTAGACGAGTAGATCACGCATTGTGGTGTGAATACTTGGAAGGACAAGCGTTGTTCATTCGTTACGAGCAGCAAAAGCTATCAGGTATGCGATTGGTTTGTGAAAAACTGTTATATGAAACGTAAAAACTAACACACCGAAGTGGATGCATATTGAGGTGCCACTTATCACATGATATGCATCTATACTCCCAACACACTTTACATAGAATAATATGTTACTACTGTCATCTGTTTAATCCTCATATAACTCTTAATTTCACTATCTAGCGCAGGTGATACACAGCTACACTCAGTCAGACCCTCAGTCGCTAAATTGTTGAACTAGTAAACTATAGGTAAGGATGTCATTGGTAACCAGCCCCCCCCCCTCCCTCCATCATTCCTAGTACAGTATTTTGGTGTTTGAAGGTTTTAATCTTGAGAGCTGTTGTCCAGTTTCTTTTCAGTGAAAATCATTGATGGTTGTAAACTTGAAGCTAACTGCTTAAAGTGCCTAACTACAACTAATAAAACTATTTCAGCTTGCATGCTGCGATTCGTGAGCTTCGATATCAGTATAGAAAGACTGTGATATTAACAGCTGCTCCAATATAACGAATGGACTTAAAGAAACAAGGGAATCAAAAGAAGGAAGGAAATTGATTTATTGTATAATATACACATTCAAGTAAATCAGGGTATTCATGTTGAAGCAATTATTCCTGCCCCTCAAAAAGGGAAGGAAAAAAGAAAACAAAGGTAGCAGTCCCAAATTAGGCCTTGTGTCTATACATTATTAATTTCCCTTTCATGTTCCACACCACCTTTTTTCTGGCCATTTAAATGGTATTAAATATATTTAAACACCATTTTGTGAGTTGCATGACTTCTCTTTACAGCAGTTCTGCTATTTGTTTTCTTTTCTTTTCATTTCGTCTTTTTGCCAACAATTAGTATATTCATAGTGCATATAAATGAATACACCAAAAATAAAATGTGACAAATCATACACATTAAACGTTGTATTCCAAAGGATTTTGTACTCATTAATGCCTCTTTTCTGCTATCTAAAATTGTCAGAGTTAGTTTTTCTGTATAAAAATCAAGAGATTTCGTGTTTAATAGTATATTTGCATGCTAGACTTATCAATGCATATTTAAAAAATTGACACGATGTTTCCAAGCGACTAAAGTGTTTAAAAATTAAAAAAAAAATTGAAAACTTAATGTTACACATTCTTCTGATGCTAGTATACTGGTAAAAAATCAACACTCGGAGATACCATATTTTACACACCTGAAATAAGCCATCCCCAGTTTGTCAACGAAACCAATATTGACCATGCCACCAGCCATGAGGACCTACAGCTACACATTTGGCAGAGTGGGAGACAGGAGGGAAAGAAACGACCTGAGTCTCAACGAGGAAAGAACGTTCACGATGACCTTCAGGGAAGAAGAAAAAGAGACACACCTGGTACACTTAGGGGGAAAAAACCATGCACCAGTAAAACAGTTCAAATCTCTAGGGGTAACATTGCTGACGACAGGGACGACTTTCGAAAGCACATCAAGGAGAGAGTGAATGCCGCACTGAGAGCAATGAGTGAAATAAAGCACCTCTGGGAGATGTCATTGACAGCATTGAAACTTTTCCAGGGAAAGCTTGTATCGGTAGCGACAAATATAATATATGGACCCATCTAAGATACAAGAATCTGGCAGCCTTAAAAGCACTTAGTGTATATATCTGATAAGGCCCTAGACCTCTAAGTTCACCCACTTCCGGCTGACATACGTAGTCTCTAGAGCAGAGGAAGAGAGCTTCAAGCGGTGTGACATGTTCGAATGAAGAGCAAGCCTGTCAAATTAGCCAAATCTAAATCTCGAAGTACCTTGTCCGATCACAAACTAACATGCAAACTTCACAGACACTACATCCTAGCATTGATAAAATAGTTAAAGAAAACCGAAACAGAAGGTGTTGGAAAGTGTGCACATAATTTGGTTCTAAGTTGCAGAAAAGATGGCATTACCATTTACTTCTAACATGACTGCCTTCACATAAACTAGAACTACTACATATTTTCTCAAAGCTCCGCCGAAATCTAATTGTTTATAATGTGTGAACAATTGTGTAACTAGAGGAGCCAATATTAACATTACAACATCTCAGACGTTCGTTGTGTTGTTTCTCGTCTTTCCTACATTCTTGCATCGTGCTTGTTTCAAACTGTTCTCCTTCTTACCCTGCGGCAGCAGTACACTACGCGGTGACGTCACATGCTGAACTAATCTTCGATGTGAGCATGCTCAGTGGGCTGAAGTCACGCCTGCATACCTGCATCTACTGCAGCTTCGGCTTTAGTCCATTCTTCATCTTTAGTTAGTGCTGGGGTTTAGTTATTAATTCGAGTAAGTACGGCCTTTCCAAATTGGTTATTAAGTTGCCCTCATCCCCTTGTCTAGCGAGTTGTCGGTTGCAGAGGACCTGCAGCTTCTACTGTCCACGTCCGACTGTGAGCGACTGCTTGAAGTGCGAGTACGAGGAGTAGGTGGAGACATGGAGATATTTTGTCTGTGCACAGAGGGCAGCCGGACTAGAGCATAGGGTAGGGGTCACTACATTTTCCCAGTTGTAATCTGCCTGACACCAACCACTTCCCCGACGGTTTGCGCAGAGCGCCGCCTGCAGGGGCTCTTCCTTGGCTCAAGGGCCGTAGTGGGGGCAAAATCGAGAGTCCGGCTTTTGTGACAGGGGACGGAGTTTCTCAAAGCATTTCGTCCCCACGATGCTGCACCTGAACTCCCGCTGACAGTCTACCCTAAAATGGACAAACGGATGAAATGGTTAGTGAAGAGAAATGGAAGGAGAGGAAATTTGGGGACGATAGTAACCTACCCAGCGTGTTGTGTGCAAGGATTGCTAGTCACGCAGCTTTGTCGGGGAGCGAAATGGAGGACTTGGCAGTAAAGGTTGCAGCCACAGAACCCACCATTACCATCTCTCGTATTCCTTCTGAAGACTTTGGCCTCGGAGACAGCACCTGTCGTGTTGTTAGAAAGAGTGGTCAGTTCCACGACAATAAGCTTAGAACAATGAAAGAAATAACGATAAACCAGGTAACCTCCTCTCGCGTATCTCATCACGAGGAGATAACTGCAACTGCCCGTCAGATTTGCAGAAGTTCTGGCGGACAAAAACCAAGCGCTGGTAAAGGCTTTTAATTTTTAGGAGCGATAAACGTGAATCTAAGGATTTGAAACTTAGATATCGAAATTTCATTCCTTTTGGAACCTTTTATACCTTCGTTTTAATTTTGGCTTTTGTCTCAAACGTTTGGTATGTTTATCTATATTTTTGCTTTTATAGTAGTTTTATTTTATGTTGAAATTTATCTCTGACCTTTACCATAACCCACATTATAAGGGCGCTGATGACCAAGTAGTTGAGCGGTCTTAATCCTACATACATCACACACATTTGCAGTTTCAGACTCTAGGCCCGGTAGGGAATAGTCGTGACAGAAGAAATATTCCCACCCTCCAACCGGGAATGAAACCGGCGACCTCTGTATTTGAAGGTTGGCATGCTAACCACCAGAGTACAGAGGTAGCCATGAACGTTATTGTTTAAACGAATTGTACGATCCGAGTGGAGACAAAGTTTGTGAGGGTTAGTTAAAAACACCACGGTACGTATTTAGGGCTTTTAAATTGCATTCATAATTACAGCACGACTCTTGGGGAAACTGCACTTCCTGCCAGGCGTAACGAAAAATTATGGCTTCAGGTTTATACTTATTAGTACCCAAACTGCAAATAGTGTGGTGAATATCGCTTGTCTAATTTCAAGTTTATTTTGCAACAATAAATAATGGTTAGATGCTAACAATAACTTAATTACAATTTACATGCTTGTAGTAGTTTGTATTACTTCAGGAAGATTTATTAAACGTAATAAAGCTGGCGTATTTTAGTTTTTACATTCCTAAATCTTTTGATCCCTTCATCGCGTTGGTACTATTGTAATGGCCCAAATCAGCTTCCACCTATTACTAACAACCTAGCAAGGTGTCGGCCACATTGGAGAGGTCCCGGGTTTGATCTTTTTTAAGAGCCATCTAGGCTTAATTTAAAATTGCGTGTTATGTGAAACATGAGTCATTATAAAGAATAAAGAGAAAGGCTATAAAATTCATAAAAGGAGGGAAATATGTTTGGGGTACAAAAGGGAAAGGATCGAAATGGGTGCCTCTAAGAGTTCTATGTAAGAGTCAGAGGTTCTGCGCATTATTTGAAGCTTATTGTGGTTCAAATGCATGTGTGGGCATTTGTGAAAGATTGGAGAATCCAAAACATTAAGGAGAAAACCATCATTTGTTTAAGGGTAGTAGGGACAGAACCAAGAAAGGAAAATTCTCCTTTGTTGATAGAACCATTAGGGAATAAAAATTGTCTATAGCAGACTTTCAGGGCTATCCCTGTTCATGAAGAAATCCAGGAAAAATTGAAATAAATGTCGAATAATTTATTATAAAGGTTACTTAGGATTATGTTTGACAGTTTATAAACTTATTTTGAATACTATTGGTAAATTGATTAGTTATACTTGTAGGACATGTAATTAATGAATATAAATTAATAAAGGAAATAGTAATTTAAAAAACTAACTGGCATATTACAAAATCATAAGCTGGTAGCTATAATAATCTGATTCGCAGATGTAACTATTCTTCATACTCTAATTCTTTATTGTTCAATGTATTACTGTTGTTTATACAATTATTATGTGTAATCTTAATTGGTACATTTAACTCCACCACCGGTTAATGCCCATTTGCAGTAAATAAATACGTACATTGACATAATTTATGCTCAATTAAGACGTTCCAACAGCGGCTGAAAGCTAATCCCACACTACGTGATTATCTCTCAAACTCTAGATATCATGAGTATATACAGGGTGGCAAAATTGTATTTTATTTCCTTGTGTTGAATGTTTAAATAAAACTAACGTGGGTCACTTCCTGTTCTGGTTTATTAAATGTTTATATAAAATTAGCTTATGCAACTAATGCTGTTAAATATAAGAATGTACTCAGTACTGATTTCTCAAAATCAGACGAATACATACAGAAAGCAGGAAAATGTTTATGAAAAATGAGTTGAAATGGTTAAGAGAACTATGAGGAAACAGAGGAAATGCAAAAGTGTAATGAGGAGCCAAAGTAATTAGTGGTCATAAGCAACTTGCCCATTACATATAAAACAAAATGCTAAATATAAGGCGAAGTAATAGATATAAGCAACTCCAAGAGGTAGGAATAAATAGTATAATGTGGGAAATATGGTTATAATTAACATATTTGTTTTTTTTTTTTTTTTTGTTTTTTTTTTTTTTCTTATTATTGTATTAAATTAAGCGTGTATTTGTATAATTGGAATTGGTAGAATAAATGTATTATTATTAGTAGGCTATAGTTATAAAACACGTTGTTTATTTTGTTCTTACTATAAGTCTATGGAAAGCTAAATAGAGCCATTTTTTCTTGTTATATTCCAAAGTTTAACATTAGATTTTGAGGTTTCGTTGATTGCACGAAATAGTTGAATATTTGACTGAAAATTATACAGAAAAATTAATGGAGATAAACAGAACGAGGAGAGTTAATTTGATCCAAAAACTGCAATGATAACTTCGCAGCGTCATGGGGAACAGAATACGCATCCTATTTTGCGGAGGGCTTGAACGTAACATGACTAATCACAGTCATTTTCTCTCCAGCTTGGCAAATCACGGTCTTGTCAAATATTTTGTATTTCAAAGCGGATTTTTCCCGTTATTTACAAATCTATGGCAGATAAAAATAGTAAAACCCAGTAACACAATATTGTTATCGAAATTCACTTTTTGGGGATATATCTACTCCTTCCAAACGGAATAAAGGGGTATTATAATATTTTGATATGAATGTATGTAGTATGATTCTTATCCAATTTGAAACATCCCTTTAACAGTGTTGTTGCTAAAACTGAATATTCAAACATTTTATTTTGTTGTTCAACGACGCTGTCAATTGCTAGATCACGTCAGCGTCGTCGGTATACCGGAATTTGTCCCGCAGGAGTTCTTTTACGTGCCAGTAAATCTACTGACATGGAACTCTCGTTTTTAAGCACACTTAAAAACCATCGGTCTGGGTCCTGGATATTCAAGGTAAACATATTCTAGTCACCACAACCTACGTACGTTCTTGATGGCAATATTTCTCAGGCTTCAGCGCAGTTTCATCTAGGAAGTGCAACAGTGTCGCAAAATCCACAAACCAATTTTTTTTATTTGTGCAAAATATAAGTTTGTGCAAAATTTTACTAGTGGAAAATTTTATAAATTATATTGTTAATAAGGATTACAAAGTGAAACATGTGCATATCGAACTGAAGCCAAGAGTAATTTAATAAAATTTTATTACCTCTTTTTGAAAGTAATTTTTACATACACAAATCCACACATTACATATCACATCTAACCTATAGCAAACTGTTGGTATTGCTCTGCGTATTTTCCATTACATTATACTCGGTGGAACGGAAGTCATTACATTAATTTAAACCAGTGATAGATCTCGGTGTTTGGAGCACATTTTGCATCTGACGTTTTTGTCTCTGCGGAGAAATAGTTATGTTTTGTCGAAAACAGGAGAAAGACAACCTGCCGACGCTGCAGGTTGTGTGGGTGTCACTTTCACTAGGTCAGTGCATAAACAAACACCGTAGTGGTGCGTCTGGTGAGCGTAAACAAATACAATACCGTGCTCTTCCGTATTTAGTGTGCTAGTGCAGGCCAATCAGAATGCCACTCGCACTCGTTATCTCCCTAAACATTGCACCACCCTGCGTGTATTGCAAGTGACCGATGTGTTTACACCCAGAAGCCGGTTCAGATCCCTCACCAACCTCACCGCAACATTGCCTAGTTGCCTAATTCTTTTAAGTGATTAATTATTTCGAAAACCTTTGTAATGTTCCACAGTTACTACCGAAACTGTCTGAAATACGTTACTCTACGTATCTTACAAGTAACAAACCATTATCTACGTACATTCTTGTGAAATTACGCATCCAGTTTGGGGAACAACCGTTTATGTTTTCGAAATCAGCTGATCGAAGAACAAAATATCATTAGACAAGGTATGTAATGCTTCTATGAGGCACATATTTGAAGGAATGTATTAAGTTCCCTTTCACCAGGTGTACAGTTCCTTTATGTCTATGTGTGTGCTTCTTAAGAAGTGGTGGATAAGTTTGTTTTAAGCAAGAAAAGGGAACAAAATACTAGTGCCAGTGAGAATAAAAAGAAACATACGGAATAGGCAAAACCTGTTACGAAAGTAGGCATACAATTAGTGTAAAGCTTTCTGTAGAAATTCTATTATTTGTGTGCAGTGTATCCGAGAGCACGATATAGACGAACTGTTTGGTGTCATTATAAGGTACAGCTTGTCTAAAGTGTTGTGACACTCCATATGCGCAAGTGAGGAGAAATGCGGAGAAGGGGTGAGAGGGGTGGGGGAGCAGGTGACTATAAGGTTATCAGAAGTGGAAAGCAGTCAAGTATACAACGAATCAACTTGTCACTCTCACTGCAGCTGGAAGACTGACCGCCACTTCTCTTCAATGCCAGCGGACTATTCAATACTATTACGAATCTTTGCTTCGGGAGTGGGGGAATGTCAGGACATTTTGGAAAAGCTGTAAGCCTTTATTATTAACAGACACAGCAAACGCGAGAACTTAACAATGTTTTAAAATAGACAGCAGCGCAATTAATGATTATAAAATCTTGAAGTGTCTAACTCAATTTAGCCTCCCCTGAGGGGCAAAATACTCCGGTTTCAAATCATAAATGTTGACCTAATTAATTCGTTCTAAAGGGCAATTGTTGACAACACTAGAACCATGCAGAGTATATTAGAAATGAGCTCCACTAGTGGGGATGGAAAGCGGCATTCTATTTCTTTCTGTGGCAGATTGTTACGGCTTGTTCAATGTTGGTATTTCAGATTGTATGAATAAAGCGGTCAGCGAAATAAGCGGTCAAAAGGAATTTTGCGAAATAAACGGTCAGAGCATTATTAGACAAACTGGTTTAGAGTTAGTGGAAATCGTGGATGTGAAAAAAAAGGGTCACAAACACTGCATGTAAGGGAGAACTGTTTACTTGTGTTTCATTGTGAGTGATCGAGTAGTTCTGAAGGGAGTAACAAGGCTACCAAGATTACTAATAGGAGAAAAATGGTGGAGGGGAATTAAAAATTTTACGAGCAATCCTATAGATAGAGTGAGTGGAGGCGAAAAAGCTATAGTCGGTTAACTGCAAAGATAAAGTAGGTAGATGTAAGCAGAAGCACGTGGCGCAAATGAGCCTCATTGACAGATTGAAAGGACAGAAGCGAGAGCAGTAAAGTCCAGCTCGAATTTGGAAAGATATTAAATAAAAAAGTGGATATCAGATCTTGAACATGTGTTAATATATAGGAAGCCGAAGTAAAAAGGGGAGAAAAATGTTGCTTCACGCCGTGTGACAAGGAAAAATAAGTGACTAAGTGAACTGTGTTCAAGGACAGTAGAGGGGATGGAAATAAGAGTTTAGGGTTAATATCGAGCAAACACTTTAAAAACAAGTGAGATTTAAGTGAGGAAAGAAAGTGGAAGTGATATGGAGCTAGGAAGAAAATGAATAAATGAAGTGTAGGAAATTATTAACCAGGTAGCATAAGAAAAATGAGGAAAAAAATAAACTTTAGGATGGCATGGGTAATCTAAAATAGTAATGATGTTAGGGGAAAGAAAGTGTAAGGAAATTGGTGAAAATAAGAAAATCGAAAAGATGAAAGTTAAAAAGACAGGTATGAATAAGGTTAGTTAACTGTTGTTAAAGAATAAAAAACAGCACTCGTCAAAAATTATATGCAGAGAATCGCAGAGGGCTGCCACATGACAGAGGGGCTTTGGTATACTCAATACATAAATTCAAATTCAAGTAAGAGAAAGTCATGTGCGCTTTGCAATGGCTATGCATACGAAAAGTACAGAAAAGCATTAAGTGGTGTAACAACTTGGATCTGTGCGAAAGAAAAGTTCAAGAAATGTGGCGTAAGATTAACAAGTAGGAGCAACAATATTTTGAAACTATCTGAGCATCAGTGTGGGGCACCTGATGAAGCCTATTTGGTGGTGAAGAAGTGCTCATATTGGGCGAAGAAGAGAGCTTGGGAGAGGATCATTCTTTAATATCTCAGCTATACAGAAAAGAATTTGGGAGAACTTCACCCTAACTTAACCTATTTTTTTGCAGGCCATAATTTTCATAAACCGGATCTTTCACCACTGCCTCTTCGTGTGCCTGTTCTAGGAAGGCTGACCGCTTTTTCCACAGACCCATTTATCACTGACCGCTTATGTCGCGACACGGGTATTTATATCCTTTATGTCTGTTTGTGGGACAGATTGTTGTCGCAAATGCTATTTTGAAGTTCCTTGTATTCTTCAACCTCGAGTGGCAAAAAACGTGTGTTTAAGGCGGTTCGTTTATTTTAGGTTAGCTTCTACTGTTTGATGTAGCTATAATCACTAAAAGAAAGGATGTTGAACCTTAAAATAACTTCTCCTCAAAATAACACATTTTATACACATGCACACGAATGTCTTCCATTAAAATATGATACTGAGACAGAGTTTGGTACACTCATCTTTCGAGGATAATCGTGTTAATGTACGACATTCTGTAGACCTTAGGCTGATATTTTGGGTAGTTACAAATTGTCCTGTGACACTACGGTCCATTGAGTGTAGCCTTGGCCTACCGCCCGGCCGCTGGATCTCCCACCTCTATCCAGTACAGGCATAATGAGCGGGGTCCAGTGGTGGAGAGTGGGAAGTGATCAGCAGCCCGAGCCCTTTCGGCCACTATATCCGGTATTCGTAACCGTAGTGATCACACAGAGGAACCAGGATGGATGGTCAGCCCGAAGCCTAGTATGAGAGCGAGGAAGTGGATGATATGAATTGATGGCGAAATATGACAGGAAAGGTGATGATGGAGCTATTGGTGGAATGATGGCAGGGGAAACCGGAGAACCCGGAGAAAACCCACTCCTGCGCCAGTGTGTCCACCACACAGCCCACATGCGGACATCTGGGATCGACCCCGGGTTGCTTTGGTGAGAGTCAAGCGGTCAAAGAGCTCGCCTACGGCGAGGCCTCTTATACATTGAGTAGCTATAAATGCTATAATAACAGTGTCAGTGAGTCAGGCAAATACGATACTGAGCATCAGTGCAGTAAAACCGTGTAAATCATGCAGCGGCTTTGTAATAAATAGATATGGTGGCAAATATCAAATTGGGCTATGACGTTATGTATGAGCCATAGGTCACAAAATAAAGTCAGTCATCGTTTTCTAAACAAATCTAAGCATTAGGAAGAGGGGCGTATGATATTCTTTAATGTTCCATGTTCCAAAGTCTTTGAAATCAAAGGTCATATGAGTAGCTGTTAACCTCTTCGAACAATTGCTCAAGAACAATGGTGTTCACTCGCTTAGCGATGGTTTTGAACTTTGGATTTCTGTTACTTTTGATTTTGTAATAAATAATCTAATTTATTACAAAATCAAAAGTATCACACATATTCATATTCTCATTCATACTTCCAGAATCGAGGGAGGAGAGGAAATAATCCTAGTGGAAGAAAAGCTTCCACCCTCTCAACCGGGAACCCCCTACTCCACAAGCAGATGCTTTAACGAATAAGCCAGGGAGCCAGACTTAGAAACATTGTTTTGTCCAAAATTAATCAATTGTGTTTTTCTGTTTTCAGTTACTAACAACAAAAAAGAAAAAGAGCGCGAAAGTAAGCTTTTTGGTCCTGCATTACTCTTTCATAGCGCAAACTATAAAAAAAGGTAATATGTGTGTGTGTGTGTGCACCTTTAATGATCATAAAAAGTCGCCCTAAATAATTTACGTTCAATTAATAATATAACAACGTTGGGGATGATGTGACTTGTCAACAATACGCCTGACAGTTTCCAGCATCGTCCTTTAAACACATGAAATATGCAAAAGGTTATTTTCGAACAATATAAATCGCCCTGACCAGTAATATTTAATGTCCTGTCCTCTTATTGCATAGCAGTACATATGGCGCTGTTTTCCTTGCAGCTTTTGAGAAAATGCTAAAAGAAACAGATGGTCGATACAGCAAATATCAAAACTGTATACAAAATTAAACATAAAATTGGCGATATGAAGAGAAAGGCCTTTATAGCAAAATGAACTCAACCAGATATATAATCTGTGTTAAATAAATAAACTGAAAATCAAGGATTAAAAGCCCGCAAAAGAATTGAAAGAATGTTAATAGGGAATTATTAAAGGAGAATACCGATTAAATGTTACCTGTGTTGAAGACATAAACTGTGCTTAGCAAGTAACAAAATATGTCAAGAACGAAGATTCCGACCGGTTACAGTTGGTCTCAGACGTCGTAAAAACAGAAGATCTTAGAGCGAGCATAATCTTAAGGAATTGAAAACTAACCAATACCGGAGAAATCTTAGACACCCAATATGAGTTACCCAAACAGAAAATGGAATGAAGCAAAACAGTAAGATAGTTTCAAACAGTTCTTGCTTGTAACTTCATAAAAAATAAAACTCATTAGAAATAAGCTAAGGGATGTCATGTGGACGGACATGAGTAATCTAAACCAATAGCTGGAAAGAAATTAGAGAAAAAGAAAACTGTTGTGAAACAAAACATTTGTGTACCGTAGAAGTTGAGTTTCTGATGATGATGATGATGATTGATGATGATGATGATGATGCTATGCTGCTGCTGCTGCTGCTGCTGCTGCTGCTGCTGCTGCTGCTGATGATGATGATACATGGGCATTTTGTGCAACGTAAGAGCTACGCGTGTTCATTTGGTGAGAATAGTATGTAAGGAATTATCATTGGTTGGGGGTCAGCTAAGATCGGTTTGGGAAAATCACAGCGACGGTGAGCTACCATGCATCAGCAAATAATGATTTGCCTAGGAATAGTGCTATCAATTGTATCTGGGATTACGAGCAGCGAATATAGATATATGGAGTCTAGAAACAATAGACGTCAGAGATCCCACTGAAATAAAGAAGGAACATTTGGAGGAAGAAAAACTTCAATGTTTTGAATAAACCGTAGAGGTCAATGAAGAATGCAGATACGAAGTGCGTGTATCGTTCAAGGAGGGTCATCCTGAACTAACTGGGAATGAGCGGGTAGCACTAAAACGGTAAACTGCAACTACGAAGAGACTAGAAGTGATGATGAAATATAAGGATTCTAAGACAATTCAGGTTTGTTTAGCTGATGGTATAAGAACCCTTCGTGTGTTAAAAGCGATGAAGACCGCACCGGGACAAATCATGTCATAGAGACGAAAGTGGCGTGAGCGAGCTTCCTTCTGCCTATTAGCGAAGACGAGAGATGAGAGTTAGTTCCCAGCTGGAACTATTGTGTGTAGACCGTGATTATGGACTATCACAGTATAAACAATCGAAAAGGTTCTTATAATACTTTGCACTTCACTTACAGAGACTTTACTTTCCAGGGAATAAACTCACGCCCGAATATTATCTTTACGGATTACAGATTGTAAAGTGCCGCAACAAAATATATGCAAGCATGAGGGCACGGAATGTTTTATTGACACTTTTTAGTTTCTTAATGTTATTAATGTATTCTATTATTAGTTGTTAATATTATTGTTCTGACTATATTACTATTTTATTATTATTATTATTATTATTATTATTATTATTATTATTATTATTATTATTATTATTATTATTATTATTATTATTATTATTATTATTATTATTATTATTATTATTATTATTATTATTATTATTATTATTATTATTATTATTATTATTATTATTATTATTATTATTATTATTATTATTATTATTATTATTATTATTATTATTATTATTATTATTATTATTATTATTATTATTATTATTATTATTATTATTATTATTATTATTATTATTATTATTATTATTATTATTATTATTATTATTATTATTATTATTAAAGCTCTAAGGCTTTCACGGCCGGTGTTAATACTAGATGCAATAATATTAACCGGGCTTGTGGGCCGTGGTCTATTGGGTTCCTTCTTCTTCCCAAACGTTTCGTCTGCGACTACGGCAGACATCTTCAGTGGCGGCGAGGCCGAAGTTTCCTAGTGGAGATCTCAGCACCGACTGCGCTGGTCACCACCAGAGGTGCGGTATTGATGTCGGCGGCTGGAGGGGAAGTACGTTGTGATAGGTCTGGGTGGCCAGTGGGCTGGCCCACAAGCCCGGTTAATATTATTGCATCTATTATTATTATTATTATTATTATTATTATTATTATTATTATTATTATTATTATTATTATTATTATTATTATTATTATTATTATTATTATTATTATTATTATTATTATTATTATTATTATTATTATTATTATTATTATTATTATTATTATTATTATTATTATTATTATTATTATTATTATTATTATTATTATTATTATTATTATTATTATTATTATTATTATTATTATTATTATTATTATTATTATTATTATTATTATTATTATTATTATTATTATTATTATTATTATTATTATTATTATTATTATTATTATTATTATTAATATTATTATTATTATTATTATTATTATTATTATTATTATTATTATTATTATTATTATTATTATTATTATTATTATTATTATTATTACTATATTAATATTTTTGTTATTGTTATGGTCTATTATTTCGCTATTATTATCATTATCAACAAATGGTACTGATATGCTGACTTCATTCATATAATGGGTATTCAAAAAGAGGCTCCTGTTGACTGATACAATGTACCAATTTCCAAAAGAAAAATGCTAATGAGGTTAGATCAGAAAATCGTGGTGGCTAAGGTATTGGGTCACCTAGACCAATACAGTAAGGTGGTACACCATCTTCTTCGAAACAATGTTTTAATGCCAGTCGTACCGGAACCTCACCAACAGAATCCTGAAGCTCACCTTGCAGGAATTTTGGATATCGTAGTGCTCTAAGTCTGGCTGGGAGAAAGACAAGTCCGATAACATGAACTGCAAAAATACCACAGCAAACGTTTAGGTCACAGTGGTTTTATAACTGAGCAATTCGCACCTAGTGAGGATTGTAAGGGGCTCTGTAGCGCATGTTGTGTCTATTCATAGTGGTATCGTTACTGAAATGGCATGAATTGCCCCGAGGAACACTTTCAAGAGAGTCAGGGATGTCGACAAGTATCGAACTCTCATGCATTAATCAATTCTGTAGACAAAATCTTTGTCATAGCCTTGTTTGTCTGCTAGGAGTTTACATGTACATGTAGCTGAAGGATTCATTGACTGTAAAGTATGTTTTTGAACTAACTCAACTGATGTACTAATGTGGATTCAACGGCAGGAAGATTGGAGCATTTGTGGGAAACCGGTGCAAAGAAGTATGTCACTATAATGACACAGAAGACTCGCACAATGTATCTGATAGACTGAATCTCTCCGACCTCTGCGAAGAGGATGCAGACCAAAGGCACCTCTAAACAGTAAATGGTGGGAGGAACACATTGGTTTAAGATGGAGCTGCAAGAGTGACTAAAGTGAATATGTCCAAGGAAGAAAGAGAGTTCGACCTCTGCAAAGAATGTCTCCCTTACAAGTGACAATTTTTGGAGTGGACAGTTTATGTTGCAAATTAAAATAATTATATATTTGAATTTGTAAGATGGAAGGAGTACTGACGCGGCATGCTTTTATAGGGTTTAGTTGCTTCTTGTTTTCTAAGTTGGTACTCTCTTTCCCTAGGTTCAAATTTTTATTGAAAAAACAAGTGAAGCACGTTTCGCATTTATGTCTTTGAAGTGACGAGTGTAAAATTATAACAAAGTTTTATTTTGTGTTAAAATTGGTAAGTTTTCCCCTATATTTATAACTTATCACAATGACATATTTTTTGTAGTGAGATATTGTCTATCTATCATGGTTTACAAGTTATGCGAAAGCCATCCAGAATAAAGAGGGTTTATGAGGACATTTCCACAAAATTCAAGATATACGTTTCATTTGACAATAAAATATCGGAAACATTTGGTTAAGAAAAGTAACCCCTAGCGCAACAGCCATGACGGGCCAAGCCTTATATACAGTATTTTAATCAAAATCGATATAACCATTTTTCATAAAATAAAAATTTTGGAAAGTTTTTATGTAAAGGGTAATTTGGAACAGGGTAGGTTATTTTCTTAAAAATCTTCGTGTTGCATTCTTGGAAGATCCTGAACTTAAAATATCAAGTTCGGTATTTTAGCCGTTTTTCGTTCTGCTTAATAAACGGACATACGGATACACAGAGTACATATACAGTCAGGTACGTGCGCGCGCACCTCCCCCCCCCCCCCCACTCACCCCCACCCACACACACATATACACATAATATACATACACGCACGCGGGCTTTTTCCAAAAAATGCTTTTTGTTCAGGGGAACTCAAAGAGTGTATTTCCACTGAGATCTTGTATAGAGTTCTCGGGTGGAATGCAATCCTTCTCTATTCCCTACGCAGATGGTACAGGAAGTAACTGGCTAGTTAGAAAAGGATCATGTCAACAGAAGTTCAACAGCTCAACGAGGTGTCGAATACTCCGTTATGTTAATTAAACAAATTGAAGCTATCGTATTAACAGTGAAGCAACAAGATTCTAAAGTAAGAACAAAATTAGAAACTAAAAACTTCACTTATCTTAGTAATGTTGCAAGTTTTTCGTGCAAATTGCTGACAAAAGTTTCGAGTTGACTCCAATTCATTCTCAACTCGAAAACTTGCAACATTACTAAGATAAGTGAAGTTTTTAGTTTCTAATTTGTTCTTACTTTAGACTCCGTTATGTGTTGCCAACTGTCGCATTTTCGACCCGAGTGTCCAGTTTTTAAATAGAGGTGTAGGGTTCGGTCAACGTCGGGCCCCAAATTAGGCTAAATTCATATTAATTTTACGTTTTAAAAATGTCGTTCTTATTGGAGTGATCTTCAAATGACTTGACGACAATGGAACCGCGGTGTTACAAGTATACAAAGTATCTTTAACCTCTTGTCAAAAAAATAAACTCGCCAAGTACACCCATTGTTGAGCGCGAATGATTGATGTAGTGAAGTATTTTGTCGTGACTGTGCCACCGTCCAATGCTTTGCAGAGCAGATTTTCAGTGTAATGCTAAATATCTGGAGCAATGAGAGAAACAGACTGAAGGTGGAAATGGTGAAAGCCGAACTATTTGTGAATTTTAACTACGATGTGGTATGTGCTGAATTTGCTAATTGTCAAATCCGATAAAAGCTATGAAATCAGAAAAGAAGTATAACGGTAAAATATAACTAGCAAATAAACTAGAGGCTCGCAGAAATGGCTGGATTCTTAGTATTAACAGTGAGTATTGAGTTAAATACATGCTTCCTGTTGAACAGTTATAATGCACTTATTGTGTAATGTGTTGTGAATAATAATAATGGCAATAATAATGACCGCCTTCGTAACGCAGTTGGTACCGCGCTTGCCTCTGGCGCGGAAGACCCGGGTTAAATCACCCGCACCAGCATGTGGATTTTTCCCACGCTGGGAGGTCTGGCAACGGGTGCCCTCAGCCTCGTTAGGTCCCAGGGGGACCAATTGAGGAGCTACTAGATGGAGAAGTAGCTACCCCAGGTTGAGAAGGCCGTATAACTGACCGGGAGGGCTCGGGGGAGGGGCGCGTTTCACCTTCCAGTGCTGCACCCCGCCAATTACGCCTGTAGTGGGCAGAGGTGGGGGACGCAGCGGCTGGGCGGCAAGCCTTGGCCCTTCATGTTGCGCTAGGGGTTTAGTTAGTATTAATAATAATAATAATAATAATAATAATAATAATAATAATAATAATAACAATAATAATAATAATAATAATAATAATAATAATAATAATAATAATAATAATAATAATAATGATAATGATGATAATAATAACAATAAATAACAATAATAACAATAATAATAATAATAATAATAATAATAATAATAATAATAATAATAATAATAATAATAATAATAATAATAATAATAATAATAATAATAATAATAATAATAATAATAATAATAATAATAATAATAATAATAATAATAATAATAATAATAATAATAATAATAATAATAATAATAATAATAATAATAATAATAATAATAATAATAATAATAATAATAATAATAATAATGCACTTTTGGGTTGTTCGGTTTTAGCTTCAGTTAAAGTTGGCAACCCTAGTGTCCGATATGTTATTACTATTTTTATTTTCAGGATATAATGCATATAAACAGCTACACATCACATATTGGTTATTGCTCCACCAAATCAGTTGCTGAGCAATCGCAGGGCTAAACTCAGCTGCGCTGTATTGCAAAGAATGCACAAAGGGCAAGAGAATAATACACTTGCTACAGATAAATCGAACGGAATACTTAAGCAAAGGACTGGTATTCTCCGAGGTTTGTTTTACCACTCTGTGTACGCAAGAGCTTAGTCGAGTATGAAGTTTACTTTCCAACAGAATCTGTTTGTGCATGTCTTCCCTTACTAAGCCTTGGTTGCATAAACTCTCTCATGGCGCATTCATTTGACGTTTTGCAGCTCGACAAAACCAAACTCTCTGTATTTGTACTGCCAAAATGGAATAAAGAATACGTTTTGAAATTGTAATTGTTTTATGTTCCTCAATTCTTATCTGTCTTCAACAAACGGTCAACCTTTGGGATAACTTCTTTGGAAGGATACTAAAATAGAACATTTACTTTTGAATTAGAATCATGTTCTAAGCGATTAAAACAACTTTTGTGTCATACTGTTGTAACTTCACTTTCAGCTTCTATATTGTAGCAGTTTTTTTATAAGCGCTTATGATATTCAAAAGATATCAAAGTGACTGACGGACGGTAGGAGCGAGAGAGACATCGTTACAAAGGAGATATACATGTGAGCAACACGGTGAAAGTTCGTTCCAACAGTTACGTTAGCCCGCATATTTCTAGCATTTATTTAAAATTGTTCAGCAAGTCTTAAACGTGTAATAAACAAATAAAGTGTTCTACCAAAACTACAATGTCACTCTCTGTAATCACCACGGATCCCAGAGATTAAGACTTATGTATGAGCAGCTGTAGGCACCAGTAATAAGAAGCAGTCAATTAATAGAGTGACATAAAATACTTCAATATGTAGGACAATCTGTAGAGTCTGTATATTACTCTCCCCTTCCCCAGTATATCTCAAAAAGTAAGAAAAGAAAAAGAAAATAGAAATTATGACTAGTGTAGCCCTCTATGAAGTATGGCAAAACATAACCAGTATTTGTGTTTGTTAATTTGTATCCTTATACCCTGCTCATTCATGATAAACTGTACTTTTGTAAGTGACAACCACACACGCCATATTGTTAAGTTACAGTGTTTTAGTGCAAATCCTTCTTCTCATAAGTCTTCATGTCTTGACTACTTACATATAATACTTATCGTATCACAGCTTCGTAGTTTCCATGCTTGAATTATTTTGGAGAGCTTCAAGTATAAGAGAGATACGAATAACTCATTGTATAAAGCCAAGAAATTCAATAACACGAGCTCTATTGTAGATAATAAACGATTAAATAAAGGTAGCTTTATATGTGAGAACATTTATAATTATTTATGAAAACATCGGTATCCACAATCTGATATAGCTCATGAAATTTAGCTGTTCTATTTGTTTTATATCATACATGTATGGTTAAAATTTAAAACTCATTAAAATAAAACTTTAGATATTTCATTTCTAAGATACAGCATATATGAAGTCAATACTTCTAAATATAGCAAATAAGACAAATAAATTTTAACACGTTCACTTCTAAATTAAAGCATTACCTATTTTGGAGTACTTTGTCGCACATACAGGAGGGTATATGCTTATCTAATGTCACAATGGCGGTTGCAAGATCAGAAAAATAATATAAATGCGTTCACGAATATCATTTTGCACATCTAAGCTATTTAAGATCACCAGTTAATTTAAAAGAACAATTAATGTATGAAATACAGAGTGAGAAAGAATGCATAGCTTCATACTTTGCTGAACTATTGTAAGCATCAAAGAAAACAATAGCAGTTTGAGTTAATTACTGTTTTGTATTTACGAAGCATAAAGTTGTCCCAAAATTACATAAAATATAACAGAATGTCATATTAATTTAAATTAAATAGAATCATTTTGTTTTATTTGACTTAGAACCAAACATTAAAAAATGATAAATATCATAAAGAATAAGACAAAATACGCAAAGGTACCATAAGCATACACAAATTGGATCAGGCCCATATATGTGCTTCCATAATTTTCGTAAAATACATCATGAGACACAACAGGACTTAACATTTCTCGTATTAAAAAGCAATAGAAACTTCCGAGTGCGGATCCAGTAAATTATGTTTAGCCTAAAATCGGGTAAAAATAAGTGTTCGCAACCGTCAATTAACACTATCTAAAAGCATGGGAGCAAGTATAATAATAATTCTTCTAATAATAATAAAAAGCCTGTTGATTAACATACGTGATTTTTATTTTCCCTACCACGTGCATATTTGGTGGAGAAATTATTGCATTCCACCCAAAAATTCGATACGAAAATTTCACTGGAAATATACGTTTTGAGATCCCAGGAATAAAACAAACGTTTTTAGAATTTCTGTGCATGCCTTCGTGTGTATGTGTAAACAGCAAAACTCAAAACGAAAATTCAACTCAATACCAAACATGGTATTTAAGTTCAGATTTTTCCAAACATGGAACACTAACATTTTCAAGGATAAACTTCAACCCAAATTACCTCTTAGACGAACAATTTATCCTATATTTTATTTTCTTCAAAAGGTCACAAACTATTTTGCTTAAAATACCAACTCAGTTGGTTAGACGCTGGCCTACGGATCCCAAGGTCGCGGGTTCAAACCCGGCCCAGACCGATGGTTTTTAAGTGTGCTTAAAAACGACAGCTCCATGTCAGTAGATTTACTGGCATGTAAAAGAACTCCTGCGGGACAAAATTCCGGCACACCGGCGACGCTGATGTGATCCTGGCAATTGACAGCGTCGTTAAACAACAAAATATTTTTTTTTTTTTAAATACCAAATTTTTAAGATATCTTCATGATGGCAAATGAAGTGTACCTAGGTATGTTATAAATTTTGGGAACTATACCCTGAAGTTCTCTTCTTTCCTAATAACCTTTGCATAACAGATAAACCACAAGGCACACAGAAACACTTACTAAACAGTACATGCAGATATCGTTAAAACATACAAATAGCATTCTGTGGGATTGGCTATTTTCGATGTATTTGGTTTTATGGTACTTAAACTTGTTTTCAAATTGTAACACATTATTACTTTTTGTATCTCATTAATATAAAGACAACAAAATTTGAAAAGCAACACATAGGGACCACTTCTTAGCAGATTTAACCATAGCAAGCCTTCTGTATTCCAATATTATTATTGTATTTACAAGAAAATACGTAATAGAGCATTTCTACATAAGTTTATCTTGATTAACGGAAGTAGGTAGGGGATAGGGGCTTAGGATGTAACTAAAGAAAGAAATATTCACATCAATTCAGAAGTATATTCTAAGAATCTGAGCGTTTTCTACATAAGTTATTTTCATTAAAATAATAAGTGTACATCTAATGAAATATCTAACTATATTATACGATTAATAATGTCCTATCTTCGCAATTCAACGCAGAGTGGTCTAGAGTGGTTAATGAAAAAATATGGTTTCCATAATCTCATTCCAAATCATACAAACATATACGGCACTACGATAACACAATCTCTCTGCAGTTTCAGGAAACTCTGAGATTACTTCACTAGCAACAACGGAGGGGCTTATATCTTCTTTGAATGGGTGTAATGAAATTATTTTCCCCTTCATCCTACACAAGGAACTGAAGGTTTTGTGCACTTTACCAGTAACTGCAGCATACTAGAACGTTCGTTGTCAGCATTGCGGTATCTGAAGACCTGTTTGAGTTTGAGGAGCACCATGGAGGCAGACAGATTGAATGAACTAGCGTTAATGTATAATTATACATAAAAATTTGGAAATTAAAGCTCAAGAAGTACTGGATAAAATGTGTAAAATGTCTCGTCGGCTTCTTCTTTAAATGTAATTGTATAACTCTGTAAGACAATTATCTGATACACACACACTCACACAGCTTGAGATTTTCAAATAATAGCACATCAGACACCCCCACCGAAAAAACAACAACAACAACTCATGCGTCTGCTTGTCTGATTGAGAGTAGTTTGTTAAAGAATGTATAGAGAAAGTAATTTGATTGTAACAAATCAGATTTTTCGTTATGTCATTTGTAAAGTTCTCTTTAACTTCTATGGTCATTTCGGGTGCTTTCATTTCAGAAGGAGGTCACTGAGTGTAGGCCATTAAATTTGTTCTTTTATTATTTTAATATTAGTTTTGATGTAGTTTAATATTTCAGACTCTTTGGAGGGTAGGAAAGATTCTAATAAAAGAAAAATTTCTTTGCCTCAACCGGGAATTCAAACAAAGACTTTGGGTTGAAGTTCCAGAATACTTTCTCAGCCACAGAGGCAGTCATATGAAAATTTAAGTTTTATAATAGCGCTGATAGTGTTGGTTTAATGCATGTAGTTATTGAATTTAAGAACAACAATTGCGGTGATGATAACGATAATGCTTATTATCTTTTTTAGGACAAAATATGGTAGTGGAAAGTTTATCACGCCGTACAAGATTGATCCACTACCTAGCTTGGCAGCAAAGGGAGACAATCTCCTGCTTCCAAATCAAGGAGGAGTGTGTAGATAAACCACGGTTTACATCTCCTCCACTGTTTCCCTTCTTCCCATCATTCCCAAAAGTAATAACATGTAAATTTGGTGTCGGCTGACCCAAGCTTGGCTATGACTGATCTCTACTTCAGCAAAAACTGCATAAAGAATCTAAAGCTCTACGAACAAGAAAAAGTATAATTTGAAGAACTGAGGGAAAAATAAATGATTATATTTTAGGTGAGATTCAAATGTACAACCCTTGAGCTAGCAACTCTCGGACGATTATTTCATAAGCTGAAGACTTAAGATGGGGTTAATTACGCGCCCTGGCCAGAATGCCATTCCCTCGCAGTCCCGTGCAGCAGGTGAGGGTAAGTTTAATTTTTAGAAGAATATAAGAAGCGTGCTCGAGGGGAAGAGCACACTTTATATACTTTGTTATAAGCTAAAATATTTATGGCTTCATTTCTCTTTAATTCAAAACGTAATAGCTTCACTTTAAATATGAACACCTCATTTAATGCACAGACGAGTTCGTCTAAATGGAGCTCTGCCAAAGAAATGGAGATGCGAGGAAAAACGTTTAAAATTCCGAATGAGCACAGAAGGAAGTAACCATCTAGAAAGGCTGAATACGTATTACTGTAAATACTGTGTTGATTCTCCAACTCTTCCTTTTCTTCGACCCTTTTTTTAAAGTGCTGTCATTTACAAAAAGAATAAATAAAAAAGCAAGAAAGCTCATGAAAGAAAGAAAGCAGGCGAAAAAGGCTATGCATCTTTTGACCCTTGAAAGCTAAAGACCTTCATGGAGCTGTACGAAAGAAATCTCTCTAAGGAGTGGCGCGAAAAAATTTGCATTTCCACGTCTGCTTTGCTACGCTCCCTCATTCTACGTAAAACTTTAACCATAAACCTGCGCTCCATTTTATCTTTTGTAGTTTGAAGTCGGAAGGATACATATAAAAGTGAATTACTTTCAAAACCCATTTCATTTCCTTCTTCTTCAAACTCTTATCCTTTTCTACTTTCTTGCTTTCCCCTTTCGACCCTTAATTCACTAACACGAACTACAAAAGCACGACAAAAGGACATTACGGAGGCTGGCTTCGAGCTTGTGATGAGCACAATTGCGTAATTAAGAGTCTTTAGTCGTCTACTATAATAGTAAGAGAGGAAATATTTTTGAATTGCTGAACATAAGTTCGACACTTTAATGTTAATAAGAACTGCGAAGTTTGAAGTCTGAGGTAACATTTCCTGAAATTGGATGGGACCATGCTTAGTAATTTCTAAACGATTTGTTACTCTGAAGGATTATAAAGAAAATAAAAGTAATATATAATGTATTTAAAATAAGACACAAGTTTACTTAGTAGAATTCTAAAGCTTCTCAGTAAATGAATAAAAATGGAACTGACAAACATAGAATCGAATATAATTTATTTACCTTAAGAAATACAATAAACTCACGGCTTTGTTAAAGAGAAAACAATACATACCTGCTGTTACAAATTGATTACACCTCTATGTAGATTTTGTTCTATAAAGGGAGCAAAATACTAAATACAGCTAGCTAGTGCTGTGTACAATCTTGCTCCTGAAGCAGCTCTCAAGATGAATAGGATCCCTGAAACAAATAAGTTCACTAGGAGAATGTCCTCAAAAAGTAACTCTGATTCAGTACTATAAGAATTAACTCTAAGTAATGGTTCTTCATGCAATAATTTACAAATTTAACAAAATTCACTGAATAGGCAAATATTCTTTAATATTTTAGTAGAATGTATTCATGAATTCAAGTATGTACGAGATGTTCCAAATTACCGCATAAATAATTGTATTTGTTGGACAAATTCTTAAAACTCCTGAGTAATACTGGGAGAACAATAAAAGTTCGGTGTTTTGCCTAACCGCGGCCGTCGGTGCTCGCTGCTGTTTGCCGCTATCATAGAAAGGCGTGGATGAAGTAATAAATTTTAAAAACTACTTTTGAAGGCTTTAATTACAAAATTTATGAAAGGAGATTTTGAAACTGGCCACTGACGTTGTCTATACCCTTTTGGCATCTCTTTAGGAACTATCCACCGTTCACCGTTCAAGTTTGAGACATGCTGGCAATTTGTTGACGGATATTTTATAATTCTCCCATGGTGTGTAGGTTGTCTTGTACATCTTATGTTTTAAGTTATCCCAGAGATAAAAATCGCAGGGTGTTAAGTCGGAGGTCAACAAACCTCTACAAATAATTCCGTCGTGAAGCACAATTTCAATTGTTCTCATCGAAAGATTGGGTGTATGAGATGTTGCAGAGTCGTTTCAAAAAAAGGAAAAATCACGTTCCCCGTCTACTAATTCTCTAAAAAAGGGGGGAAATATTTATGTATGTATGGGGGTCAGCTGTTCATTAGAACAAAATTGGTGAAGTAATTGGTGTGTGGTACGCCATTAGCGGAGGAAGGTTTCTCTGAGCTCCAATAAGCGATTTCTATCTCTGGGATAACCTAAAACATGAAGTGTATAAAGTGATTTTCCATCGGTATACTGCACTAGCCTTTATTGTTATCACTCGTGAATGTAAACAACTGCAGGTAAGTACAGCTTCGTCATGAAATCCGCCTCATTGCAGCACAACCTACAAGCATCATATGAACACTAAAGAACACTTATTACTCCACGCCTGCAGCTCACTGCAAGAAGAAACAAAACAGTCGTGTTATACTACACCTCGACGCTGCATACACTTGGAAGGCAATGCTTCACTGCTTCTCAGAGTAATACGATACGCTGTTTTGAACTCTTGCTTCTAGAGGCAGCCGTTTGAACATTTCATGGCCGCGCTGTGCTTGTGATGTCATTCATACTCTGCGTTCAGCTAACCTCTATCGCTTGCGAAAGCACATTACTCCGTTCTTTACTTATGAATAATCAAGAAGTTTTGGTCATTCGCCTTCGAATTGGAAACACAAACCTGGTTGAATAACACCTTCTATCTGCAGAACTTGTAACGCCATTATAAGTTTCAAACACATCATTGAATAATCTAACACACAGAGACAACAGCGAATAGAAGCCAACATTGCCGGCAAAGTAACAGAAGTACTTGGAAGTCCTATGCATTGTGAAACAATTTTATATTTTTTCTAACATTGTTGAGCGCTATACCTAAACAATTCTAAAGTAAGTTGTAACAGAGAAATGTAATTACAACCCAATTTTGCGATATGACGCGTATGTTAAAGTGACAATAAACAAACAAATTGAGGGGAAAAAAAGAAAAACATCTGAAATGTTGCGTTTACATGACTTACTCTACTCTTGTACTAACCATTCTTACAAACTCTTATTCCCATATTTTCTTGGTGTTTGATGAGATAAACATTTGTACAAATTATCTTATTGCTTATTTTGTTGTACGTACAAGAGGAATATGGGAATACAGTATAGCTCTATCGGTCTGGGTGGCTCAGTTAGTTAGACGCTCGCCTGCTCAAGGTCGCGGGTTCAAATCCGGCCCAGACCGATGGTTTTTAAGTGTGCTTAAAAACGACAGCTCCATGTCAGTAGATTTACTGGCATGTAAAAGAACTCCGGTGGGACAAAATTCCGGCACACCGTCGACGCTAATGTGATTCTGGCAATTGACAGCGTCGTTTAACAACAAAATGATAAACAGTAGAGCGATAGCCAACTTTTTTTAATGCTTTGAGATTCCCTTCTCTTTGTACGGCTAAAATAAAACATTAACTACAATGTTGCATTAGATGAAGGTTTGTATTCCCAAACTCACACAAATAACAAGCAGTATCCCGAATAGTTCATTCTAGAACAAGTTAATTTGGACATAAATTATGTGTTTTAGCGAGATCTACATTTTTTGTATGGTAAGAATTGGCCTATCCCTTACAGTTTGCGAGTTATTCTAAAGTCATCCAGTAAAACATAGGCTATAGCCAGAAAATTCAAAATATACCTTTTATTTGTCATAAAAAATATCTTAATCATGTTATTTTAGTCAAAATTGTTTTAGTCATTTTCAAGAAAATCAACATTTTCGAAAAACTTTTCATATAAAGGGTAGGTTAGGATGGAGAAATTTTTTCAAAATCTTCGCGTCGCATCCTTGAAAGACATTAAACTTAAATACCAACTTTTGTTCTTAACCGACTTTTCGTTTTTGAGTTATGCTTCTCAAAGATTGACAGATACACACACTAGCACACACACAAGCGCGCGCGCACACACACGGACCTTCGTCTATAAAGGCTTTTTTTGTATTCAATGGGCCTCGAACCATACTTCCGGTGAAATCTCGACATCGAATTTTTGGGTGGAATACAATACTTCCTCTAGTAGAGAAAGTAAGAAGAAATAAAAAATGAAACGCTTAAGAGTGCTTCGAAAACGGTTAATGCTTCGGTATTTATTTTGACAGAAACAGCAATTTATAGAAAGCACTACATTTGTGCTCGCATTTTTTGTCCCTGTCTCTTTCTACTAAACCCCCTAACGCAACAGCGTATGAAGGGCAAGACTTACCGCCCAGCCGCTACGTCCCCCACCTCTGCCCACTACAGCCGTCATTGATGGGGTGCAGTCTGGAGGATGGGGCGTGCTCAGCGTCCCGAGCCCTCCCGGCCTTCTCGATCTGGGACCGCCACTTCTTCATCTAACGAGGCTGAGTGCTTCCCGTGCCAGACTTCCCAGAGGGGGAAAAATTCCCACGCTGGTACCGGGGATCGAACCCGGGTCCTGCGCTACGGAGGCGGTCCTGTCTCTTTCTCCCTCTTATAATTTTGCACTTATATAAAATTAGTGACAGTAAAAAAAATCATGTTATACATTTTACACAATTTAGTAATTACATACAGAAAATGAACATTATTAATATCTTCAAGGAAAGGTTCAACCTTGAGTAAGTATCAGCTGCAATGTATTATTGGGTTCAATGTAACAATCTCCTATGATAGAGAAGTTGTATTTTCACCGTATAAAAATAGTATGCATTTTGAAAAGCTATTTTATCCTTGGGACATTGAAGTATAACTGCAAAAACAATCCCCCTCTTGAAATATCGTCGTCTCCGTCTACTTATAGAAACATGCCCACTTGCCTATATATTCCATAGAGGGAAGAGATATGAAAATAATTTTTATGAAAACAGTGCCGTGCAAGGAAAATGGAGAGAGCATTCGCTGTAAATGACATGGCCATTAAGTGTTTTCACCAATTGGAATGTCTAGGTTCCATTATCGACAAGTCGGGAACATGCGGAGGAAAAAGCCTTAATGGGGCTAATCAAGCAAGAACGGCAATCAGGTCCATAGATGGAACGCTCTGGGGTGGAAAATCACCAGATATGACGTTCATGCAACAGAAACGTTGCAGACAATTTGGATACAAAATACCATAACAAAGCCTAGGGAAACAAGCAACATATTTTTACTTTCTCTAATACGTATAGTGAGTAGAGGTAGTATGTATTGTATTCCACCCAAAAATAGATTTCACCGGAAATATACGTTTTGAGGCCCCATGAATAAAAAATATTTTTAGAAAAAGGTCCGTGTATGTGTGTCTGTCTGTGTCTCTGTCAGTCTGTGGACAGCATAACTAAAAACCGAAAAGTTGGTATTTAAGTTTAACATCTGTTAAGGATGCGATACGAAGATTTTGAAGACAATTCCTCCAGCCAAAAATAGGCTTTGCATGGAAACTTTTTCGAAATGTTTGATCTTCTTGGAAATGACTCTAACGATTTTGATTAAAATGCTACAGTTTTAAGATATTTTTATGACAAATGAAATGTATATTTTTAATTTTCTGGCTATAGTCCATGTAGTCCTGTTTACACTGAATAACTTTTGCATAACTGATAAACCGTAAGAGATAAACGAAATCTTACTATACAAAAATGTAGATCTTGCTGAAACACACAATCTATGTCCAAATACATTTGTTTTGTGGGCTGAACCATTTCGGAGATATTCCTTGTTATTTGTGTCCATTATGGAAAACAAACTTTCGTCAAATGGAACATCGGTCCATCGCTCAAAGCGTACTACATTCCCATATTCCCCTGTACCTACAATAAAGTAAACAATGGTATTATTTTATTTTTAGAAATATTTATCTCAACTAGCACAAAGATGGAGGAATAGGAATGTATAAGAATGGTTACTATAAGAGTAGAAAAAGTCATGTAAGTGCAACACATCAGATTTTTGTATTTCCCGTTAATAATTAATGAGTGATATTGCGATAATTGTAGTTCGTAAAGTAGCAGAATTTGTACCTTTACTCCGCCATTGTATTCAATGAGAAGTTCTTGTCTCTTTCTTCCCCATTATATGTGCCAAGTACATGCACATCCGTGTTTAAAACCATCCATTCTGGATTGTTAGTATAAAGTGTAAGTGTTTTACAATACGTAAACGTCTGCCTAATTCTTACATTTGTTATGCTTTCAGAATTCAACGAAATTGCTGTGCAGTAATGTGTGAGACTCGCATACGTGATGGTCCGGAATTTGTTTCCTCCGACAGCACCCTCTGATCTTCGATCTTCATGATTTTCACTGATGGTAGGCTAATGCTTGCGTGGTTTCTCATCTATCACAATTTCCTTCCATTATTTTCCTTTCATTTTGTCTCCTTCTCATGTTTCAGGTGTGCTATAAGGTTTTGTGGTGTGTGACCGTGTCGGGCAGATGGTACGAATGCTTATTCAAAGGAAAGAGTTCTCCCCGTGGACACTATAGGACTGCGGACAGGTCATTCAGCGCTTTAAGTATGTCCACAAGTGGAACAAGTGTTCCAGCCTGGAGTCTACCTGTCTACCTGCACGCTGCAGTTCCTTCATCTCATCCCTTACCTTTGTCCTTCATTGTATACTCCAACCTAACCGGCTTTTCAGAATTGTGTTTTCTAACCGAATCCAAAGTCGATATTAAAATATTAATATTTACTATGGAGTTAAAATTATTCCTGGATTGTTTATTGGATTGGAACTTGTGGTCATGGTATTAAGTATCCACTCCGGTATTTATCTTGACGACTGAGGAAAACATGAAAAATAAAATTCCAGTCAGATTGGTTGGCCCACGGGATTTGAACACGGGACCTCCCGAATGCGAGCCCCACACGTTATCGTAGAGCCATTGCGCTCGGTAAAAAAAGTTAATTGTTAATAGTACACTTTGTCATTTCGCCAGCCTTACGCTTTAGAGAAGTTTGAATATATAATTAGCTAGGCTAGGTCAGGATAAGTAAGGTTTTTGATATGTTCTTGCAGACGTGAATTTGTCTTAATGTGTATGTAAAAGCTGTGTTTAAGATGTTAAAGTCAATACACTTTCTTAACTCTAACATATTTGCTATAGTGTCTTACTTTGGCACAGGTACCAACGAATTTGTCAATTTATTTGTTACCAATGTTGTACGGTTGTCTACTTCCAATAATCGAGTATTATGGGAACTTCATTCGTTTTGAGGGGTTATATAAGAGTCAAATTTGATATCAGTATAGTGTAGTTTAAATTTCCGGCTGTGTGATTGGTATGAGTTAGCATTCTTCTCAATATTCTTCTAGTTATTTTCGTTTCCTTTTGCTGCATCATCGGTTCCTATAAGGGTAATGTATCCTTTATTAAGGGTTTACCGTTCACTCATAGTACTTTTATGTATAAGGGTTATGCTACTTCGAAATGTTTCTTTTATGATAAACGCTGTTTTACAAATAACATGCGTTTTTGCTGAATTTCACGCACATTGCATAATATTCTAAAGATTTTCCACTAATCCTTCTCCCTTAAGTTCATTGTATTTACCCAAGTTCTTTGAGAACATTATTTAATATCATCTGATAAAGACAGTTCAGAGCCTATATGAAAATACAATAATAAAGATTGACAATGGTGTTAATATTGGGGAAAAGGTAAAAGAAATAAGTCAAGGGATGAAATAGGGATTCCCTTTGGCGCCAGCATTATTTAACATATATTTAGGCGAAGTACTTAAACAGTGAAGAATTGTTCTACAAGGGCATCTAGTAAATACATATAAGCTTACAACAATATTATTTGCTGGTATCAGGTTATTTTGAGGAAACAGAAGGTGGTTTACACAACATTGTTAATAACCTGAAAGATATTATGGAGACATATAACCTAAATATATCCACAGCGAAGACATAATCAATGACTTTTAAAGGCATAAGCCATGTAAGATGTAAGACAGTCATTGACGATGAAATAGTAGAGCAAGTCTCTAGTTTTAATTGTCTAAGTTTCAATATAGCATATAGCAAAAATGAAGGGCTCAATATAAAATTAAATGAATTAAGACAAATGAACGGGACAATCGGAAGAACACAAGTCAAACGTTATAAAATGATGACAGTGCCAATGACAGCACTTGGAAATGAAAACTGGACTACGAATAGGACAGATAGAAGAAGAATAGAAGCACCAAGATGAAGTTTCTGAGAGCAGTAACTGGATATACCCTTCTAGACAAAAAAGAAATGATGACATTTGAAAACACTCTCATATAATTATGTATATAATCTAAATGAAAAAATTAATGAAAATAAAAATAATTCCTATCAACACACACTAAGGATGAAAAGGATACGAATACCAAAATTGTATTAAATTGTAAACCTAGGGATATCTCCAGCGAGGAAGACCAAGGAAAAAATAGAGTGATGTGTTTAATTGAGGACGAAACAGATTATGAGGCCTATGCCTTGTGGTGGAAGAAGAAGAGGAAGAAGAAGATTTAATTCATTATCAAGAGCCCTTATTCCTTACAGGTTCCTTCAGACACAGTTCCCTATTCCTTTTCTTCGTTCTCTCCATGCCAACTTGATATATATACCTTAGGCCTCCATTCCTGTTCCAAGCTTGTATCGGAAACTCGTGAAGCCTATCGCTCAGATCCCAAACTAGAGAAGCATGTTTTTCTAGCTTTTATAAGCTTTTATTTAGGTTTATCTCTCTGCTCGGGTAATTGTCATAAACTTCATAGCTACAGAGTTTCCATCTTCTGGTTCGCGTAATTTTTTCCCACCTATAAGTAAGACCTTGACCTGAGAGTGCTTCTTAGAGAGTTTACGCCTTCTAGGATCACATCCTTGCTAAAGCAGAAACAGAAAATACAGCAAATAAATATCACAGGAAAAATAACGTAAACTGAATCCTGAAAATTGCGAGGTGAACGTGTAAAAACATTGGAAGGGGTGAGCTTACGATAGAAAACGGCTTTACTTGTATCTTTTCTACTAGGAACTTGGTACACCAATTTTGTTGAAAGCTACTAGTCGTAAATGAAAATGCTTGGAGCACTTACTCTTGAGTAATTTCTATTTGTTCACAAGGCGTTAAAACCTTCAGCACAGTTCGCAGCATTTGGATTACTGTGATGAACAAAACCAAAGTTGTAAGATAAATTGCATATAAGTATTACCACGAATTTGTTTTTGTGTAACTTGTAATTTGTTTAATGTTTCTGACGTTTAATCTTGAAAAATGTTACGATACAATACAAATGTGACGCTGTTACATTTAGATGAGTTGTAATGCAGGAATTAACTTATTTAAAAATGGCAATTAGCAGGTTTTCGGTATACGCTCTTGAATTTTTATTTTTCCCAGAGCTGCCAAGAAGTAGAGAATTTCTGAGTGAAATACTGCATACTTCCACCATATACCATGTTTGTAATTATTCAATTATTCAATTCCCTAGGATTTTATTAATAAAATTAAAGACGAGCTCAGCCGGTAGAGCACCTGCCTCCAGTGTCGGGAGCCCCGTGTTCGATTCCCAGCTGGAAGTTGGGAACTTATATTTAACCAGGACTATTTTCCATTCTCCCTAAAGCCTGAAGGTATGAATGGGAGTGTGAGCGCGTATGTGATTTAATGTAATAAATCCAAAGTAATAGAAATGCAAATATCAAAATCACCTTTAGGCGAGTGAACACCATTACTGTTGAGCAATTGTTCCAAGAGTTCAAAAGCCTCCAATACGACCAGGATGTTAAAGGTGGCATATAAATGGAACATAAAAAAATTAAAGGCGGAGTTCCAAGTTATAACAGTTCACAAAAAGCTATGGGCAATGTTGCCATGAAATATATCCTAAAGTAGTTCCTACTATTTCTGTGTCTTACTTGTATCTGTATACCTTTCTATATTAACTATATACCTTTCTGCTTATAGAACCTAAATATTTTTGTTGAATATTCATAAAGCGCCCATTTACTTTTAAGCGTTACACAAAATGTTAACATTTACGTATGTAAAACAAGCAATATAAGACGTACTTATCTGATTTTCTTATTCAGTTTGCGTTTACTCTTACAACTTCTAAAACTAAGCCCCGGCACTACAGCCCATAAAGAGCCAAGCCTTACCGCCCAGCCGCTGCGTCCCCCACCTCGGTCTCTACAGGCGTCATTGGTGGGGTGCAGTACTGGAGGGTGGTACGTGGTCAGTGCCCCAATACCTTCTGGCCAATATATACGGCCTTCGCAACTAAGGGCCGCTAATTGTCAATGAAGTAGCTCTTCAATTGTTCCCTCAGGGACTAACGAGACTGAGTGCACCCCACATTATTAATCGCATATATCTGATTATAATTTTAAGTACAGACCGTCTACTAGAAAGGAAGATGAATCTCTTTAACGCCTTGCGTAGGTTTGCTTCACAAGATCTGTTTCTTCTCCCACACACTACTTCGCAAACTTACCGCAGAAAACAAGCTATGACGTCACTCCAAAAACGTGACTCTCCTGGATTTTTCCACAAACAGGTCACATGTTTCCCTAATGACGCTTATCTCCCTGACGAATTTTTCCAATGAAATATTAACACAATACACTTAACCTTAATAACCGCTGTGTATTAGAAAATCGTACTTTTCAATACCAAGCTTCCTATAACGTTATATTTAGACAATTTTACATGAGCAAAGGTTACTGATTTGGGATAACTCATCACTAGGAGATCAGCAATTGAAAGACACAATGCACAAAATATTAACACTACGTTACAATGCACAGTAACTGTGGGTGTCACGTTCTGGAGGTCCCGGATTCGATTTCCGCCCAGCGTCCTTTGAGTTTTCGTGTATTTCCCTGATCAATGCTGATGGATTTCCTTCTCATCATTTTCTTTTCGTTTCGTTTTCTTCTCATCTTTCAGATGTGCTCAATACGATATACGGTGGCGACGCACAGATGGCGCAAATATTTACTCTAAGCGAAAGATACTTCCGGTGGACATCGAGGGACTACTTGGTCGAAGGACCATTCAGTGCCCTCTTTGGGCAGCTCCAATAGTGGAACGGATGCTCTAGCATAGAACTGTTAAGGACTTAAGCGCCTCAATGTCGTTTGTCCTCCTACCGCCTGTAGCCTCCTGTTGTTCCTCCACTTTAACGCTTCCTCTTGGGGCGTGGTAGCCAAAATACATACATATTTCATTTCACTCAGGAGTTTAGCTATGATCTTGTGGTTATCACAAGTGAACTGCAGATAGCGCTCTAGTTACTTTCTCTACCACGCGTAGTAAAGCAGAGGAAGTATTGTATTTCACCCAAAAATTCGATATTCGGATTTCACCGGAAATGTGTTTTGAAGCCCCTGAATCCAAAAAAAGTGCATATTTAGGAAAAGGTCCGTGTGTGTATCTGTCTGTCAGTCTGTGGACAGCATAACTCTAAAACGAAAAGTCGGTCAAAAACCACCTTTGGTATTTAAGTTTAATGTCTTTCAAGGATGCGACACGCAGAATTTGAAGCAAATGGCACGACACTAAACTACCCTTTACATTGAAAATTTTTTTAAAATTTTGATTTTTTTGAAAATGGCTCTAACGATTTTGATTAAAATGCCATATGCTTGAGATATTTTTATAACAAATGAAATGTATATATTGAATTTCTTTTTATAGCCCTTGAAGTCCTATTTACTCTGGATGACCACAACTAGTAAACCGTAAGAGATAGAGCAAATTTTACTGCACAAAAATGTAGATCTTGCTAAAACACACAATTTATGTTTGAATAATTTTTTTTGTAGAGTGAACCATTTCGGAGATATTCCTCGTTATTTCTGTAAGTTTTGGAGAACTTATGCTTCTGTCAAATGGAACATGGCTACTCATTTCTTATATGTCAACCGTGCAAAGAAAACGGAATTTGAAAGTTTTAAAACATTTGACTATCCCTCAAAGTCTACTTTATTCTCACATTCCCGTTGCACGTGCAAGAAAACAAGCAATAATATAATTTCTGCAAATGTTTATCTCAACGCACACGAAGCAGATAAAGGAATGAGAGTTTTTAAGAATAGTTAGTACCAGAGTAGAGAAAGTCATGTGAGTGCAATACAATATATATATATATATATATATATATTTTTTTTTTTTTTTTTTTTTTCTCGCGCTCTGTTGGTGTATAATCTGCTTCAAAAGCAACGTGACCTTTCTTTCCCGGTACAATAACTATTACACGAAAGAGCATCATTAGTTCATTATATACCGCATAGACCAAAGCAGTATGGTCATACTTTGAATAATATTACTAACAAATTATACATATTGCAGACTCAACAAATCATTGTATCAACAGTGGCACTGCTTCTGGTCCAACTGAGTTATAGACCATAAATTGGAACTGCTGGTGTTATTCTGTTTACATCATACTGAGAAGCTCCCCACTCTACACCACGATGGCACGTTCAAGGACCAAGACATTCCCTGAGTCAATGACAGTATATAGGTAGTATAGCGTGAGTTACTCGTCTCCTTCGTATAACCTATGCCTACATCAATGGTAGTGTTAAGGGAACTGAACGAAACACATAAGCAGACTAATTGGTTAAAGCTGGGCGTTAATATTAATTTAAACTAATAACTGCCTTTAGAGAGAGGGATGGCCCAGGCGGTTTCCCTAGTGGACTGCACTCGGTAGGTTGCGCTCGTTCCCTACGGCCAGCCTACCCGACCCGAGTTTCTTTTTCGGGGGTTCCCCCAAGTCGTCAGGTAAATCTTGCGTAGGTACATTACGGTTCCTGTTTTACCATTTCAGTTCACTTCTCACATCCTTTCACTCTTCTTCTGCCTGGTTTCTTTCAGGGTTGTAAGTTTTGGGGGTCTCGGCCTCGCATGACAGGGAATATGCTCTCTCTAAACTGTTCTTCGGCGGGGCGGACTCCTCTGCTGGATGTTTAAAACCGTGGGTGGGCGGGATGCCAACAGTTCTAGACGCCGTCACGGTGTTTTAATCTGTAAATAGTTGGAACCCTGCGCTCTGCTCTGTCGTGTCTCTTTGGGTCGTCATAATTCCCCACGGCAGCGCCCAGCAAGGGGCATAGGTACAAAAGGTCCACAAAGTTGATGCGATGTCGTACCCTGTCCTGTCCTATATGTATATGTATTTTATGATTCTGTTACAGATTATTCCTGAAACTGGTTTGTAATGTTTATGCATTGTCGTACCACTCTAATGATTAAGATACGGCTTGTAAAAGCCTAATGAGAGTTGAAGGTATTCAGTGTCGCGAAAAGCAACGTTGCCACGTTTTATCCTAGTAAGTACTCACACTGCACGCTAGGAAGATCAATGTCAAGAGAAATGGAACATAATGAGAGAGAAAACAAGGTGTGTTTCACTCCACGTAGAGTTAACAATTGTCTGTTATTTGTGATTTATTTGAATTAATTGGCTGAAGTGACACGCTGATTGGTCCAGTGTGAAACTCATCTATTTCCGAGACACATAATGCAACACTATAGTACCTCTTGGTCTATCATATTATGATTGTGAATAACAAAACCATGGCAAAATGTATTAGTTTCGCCACAAACGCACGTCATAAATGTTGCAAAGAAATCACATTCTTCAAATTTATTATAAGTTCATGTTTGTGTCCTATAACACATCAAGTCATTTTAAAGGAAAATACACGTTATTGTAAAAATATAACTGTTATATTACTCTTGAATAACATCTTGAGATATTGGTCTGTGAACCTGATAAACATTAATTCCTTTGCTTCTTCTATTCCATGAACTGTTTGTTAAGTGAACACAAAACACTGCCATGCTGTTTCTTGTAAATCTGTTAGTATATCCTCCATTGTATAGTAGCAGAAAACGAATTGCTTTATCCTTACAAAAGCTCAGAGGGCAACATGTTAAGAAATTCTGAAAGGACATTGAAGCAATCGTTGCTGTAATGGATAGCGAAAATGTGCATATGCTCTTGTGCTTCCATATCAGAGCAGGAGCTTGAAGTTGTCATTACAATTATAGATTTGATTGTAAAAGCTCTGAGTTTGACAGAAGTGTTAATTTACAAAGTATTATAGCAGCTTACTTTGTTCAATAGTAATCATGGACGTTATCTAACTAAAGATATAGTTACAGTTTTATAGTTCATAGAAGAATCGTTATTAACTCCTTATGAAACATGGTTAGGTAACAAACCAAAATTAATAGTAGAACTTGCCAAAATCACAATATGATTAATTATTACATTTGCCAGCAATAAAACACTAGCCTAACTGCCAGGCCATAACAGAATTGTGCTTCATTTTTCGTGAAATGTATATATTGAGTAGTTATCGACCAAATTAGGAAAACTTAAAGTGTTAGATAAAGAAGAAGAAGAAGAAGAAGAAGAAGAAGAAGAAGAAGAGAAAGTATTTCGTTCTGTGCATTAAGATTGTTAATGTTATTAACTGTGCATTAATTGTTAGCATTAAGATTTAGAGTTGTACCATACACTTAGGCTGCACGAGTAGAGAAAAGTAGAGAAAAGTTTTCTCTCTCTACCATACTTTTGGCTTCTCCAAAAGGTGGAGAAGGTTTGGTTCTTTCTCTGAGTTGTAGTTATGTCTATTATTCTTCATCTGCACCTTGCCAAACCTTCCATCCAAACACGACCTCTCTCTATAACCGAAGTTTTGCTTCCTTCTCGAAACATTTTGTTGAAAAGGGCTCTTAACACACTTATCGGGAAAAAGACAGAGCAATGCACTTAGAGGATGTTAAGTGTTGTGAAAACACGGGGCAAATAACCAAGAAACACAAACTTCTTTCTCTACAGCATACGTGCTTCCCGGCAGTATTTATCCACGGAGCATTCTCGGCAACCATTGCCACAATTTCCCAAAAAAAAACTGACATTGAAAAAGACCCGTTTTTATTATCCTTACTTTGTTGACTTGTTGACTGTTGTTGAAACTCACTCTTCATTGGAAAAGAGATAAAGTTATGAAAAAATATAGATGATGCATAGACGTTTGTGTGATGTTTAGAAAAGCTGTTTTTATTTTGTTTGTTGAATACTTTTGCTCCTCTTGTTTATGGACTAGCAGTTGTTTACGTAAGTTCATGACCAAGATTCTTACTATTATTATTACTATTACTACTACTACTACTAGTAGTAGTAGTAATAATAATAATAATAATAATAATAATAATAATAATAATAATAATAATAATAATAATAATAATAATAATAATAATAATAATAATAATAATAATGACGATGATAATAGTAATAGTATACATAAGATTGAAGCTGTTTGAAAGCTAAGCTTTATTTTATGTTGACAATCATACACGTATTCACGACATTCTTTGAGAAATTAGGGAGGAAATATCTTTCGTACATAAGGAAATAAATGTAGGAGGCACTTCCTAATAGAACGTAAGATCTAATGACAAAGTTAATGAATATACAAATCCTATTGCTCTATCCGGCACAGTGCGATATCATGCAGCAAAATTATAAAACTGAAACATACCTCAAAATATTCTAACATTGCGTGTTTCATTAATAAAATTACATTTGGATGAAACTTAAAAAGTTCATGTTTTTACCTCATCTACTATAGTAAGTAGAGGAAGTATTATATTCCACCCAAAAGTTCGATGTCAAGATTTCACCGAAAACATGTTATCATGCTTCCTGAATTAAAAAAAAAAAAAAAAAAAAAGCATTGCTAGAAAAAGGTCCATGTGTACCTATATGTCTGTATGTGTCTTAGTGTGTGTGCGTCTGTGCGTGGACAGTATTACTCAAAAACGAAAAACCAAATTTGGTGTTTAAGTTTAATGTCTTTCAAGGATGCGACACAAAGATCTTGAAGAAAATTTCTTCTGGCTATAGCCTATGCAGTCCTATTTACTCTGGATGACTTTTGAATAACTGTAAACCGTAAGAGATAGACAAAATCTCGCTACACAAAAATGTATATCTTGCTAAAACACACAATTTATGTCTAAATAAAATATTTTGTAGACTGAACCATTTCGGAGGTACTCGTTATTTGCGTCAGTTTCGAAAAATTAAGCTTTCGTCAAATGCAACAACTTTAATTATTTATATGTTAACCATGCAAAGAGAACGGAATCTCAGAGCTTTAAAAGATCGCTCAAAGCCTACTGTATTCTAATATTCCCCTTGCACCTACAATAAGCAAAAATATAATTTCTGCAAATGTTTATCTCAACTAACACGAAGAAGTTATAGGAATAAGAATGTGTAAGAATGGTTAGTAGAAAAGTAGAAAAAGTCATGTGAGTACAACACATCAGATTTTTAGAAAAAGGTTCCGTGTCTTTGTGTGTCTGCCAGTCGGTGAACAGAATAACTCAAACACGAAAGGTAGCTTAATAACTAAAGTTGGTATTTAAGTTTAATGTGTTTTAAGGATACGACACGAAGATTTTGAAGCAAATTGAGGCACCCTAAACTACCCTTGACAAGGAAAAATTTTAGAAAAATTTTGGTTTTATCAAAAACGGCTCTAACGAGTTTGATTAACATGCCATATTTTTAAGATGCTTTTATAACAAAAGAAAGGTATATTTTTAATTTTCTAGCTATAGTCCATGCAGTCCTGTTTACTCCTAATGACTTTTGTATAACTGGTAAAGCGTAAGGGATGGATCAAACCTTACTATATAACTGGCAAACACTTAAATCTTCCTAAACACACAATTTATGTCGAATTAAGCTTTTTTGTAGAGTGAACTATTTCGGAAATATTCCTTATTATTTGTGTGAGTTTTGAAAACAAGCTTTCGTCAAGTGGAACATAGTTATTCCTTTTGATAGGTTAGCCGTGCAAAGAGAATAGAATTTGAAAGTTTTAAAATATTTGACTCAAGATTTACTTTATTCCTTTTTTACTTTCCGCAGAGGTTTGTCTCAACATTCAGAAAATATAGGAATAAGTGTTTGTAAGAACGGTTAGTAAAAGAATAGAGAAAGTCATGTGAGTGCAACACATCAGGTTAATAACAAAGGTTTCAGCCGTGACAGTTCTTTCATTTAATATTATTTAATTTTGATAACGCCTGTCTAAGGACAATGCTTAACCAAGAATAAAGAGCAACTTTGAGTATATAAAATTACAGATGACAATTTAGCTATTGCCTTGCTATTTAAGTTGTCCGCCACGGGTTAAATGACTGCACTTGCTATATCTTACAAGCCTTAAATAAATATTTCCATATTACAGCGTACATGGTAATTCCAATATTAGGTAGTTTTCACCTAACAGTTTTATTAGGACTAAAGTCGTAAAACAAATCATTTTGAATAAGTCGAAATTTCGGGGAGAACTTACATGTGTATTCCTGACCGAGAGCTGAAAACAAGTATTTAAGTCTTTAAAACAATTGAGTAATTCTATGAGTAAGTTCTCCTGTGTTCCGTAATAATTCGCTTTTAGTTCAATACAGTGGGATACTAAACTAGACAAATGGGAAAAAGTTCCCTATGTAAATATATTGAAGTATGCACACATTTGTGAAATGGATAATGTGGTATTATACAATTTGGACATTATTTACTAATTTATCATTATTTATCTTTTATTTATTTATTTATTTCCTTTGAATACTCTAAGGATTCTCCAACTATTATTATCTTTCACGTTTGTCTAAATTAGTTTCTGTGGATTAAAACACAATTACTTTTTTCTATTTTGTTTAGATAAAGGTCCAGGGAAAACCCAAAATGGATGTGAGAATCAAATGACCCTGGTGCTCCATAAGTCATGGTCTGGTGCGGAATAACTGGTGATGCGGTTGTTGGACCACATTCCTTTGATGGAAATGTAAACCTGCATACATATGGGGAATTGCTCCTCAACAGGAGCTCCTGGAAGGTTTGCTATTGGACTAACTGTTAAAAATGTGGTTTAAACATGACGGGGTCACGTTCGCCAGAAATTAAATGAGATGTTCGATGTGCAATGGTTTGGACGAGGTGGACCTCAAACGCGGCCTCCACGGTCATTAGTCCTAACACCCCTTGACTTTTTTCCACGGGCGTATGTAAAGGGGAAGGTTTTTGAGACAAAGCCCACAACTTTAGATGAGATGAAGCTAAATATTTCCCATATTATTAAGAATGTTCCAACTGAAACACATTTAAGAGTGACAGCAGAATGTCAGATTAGTATGTCAGATATATATATATATATAATAAAACAAAATAATACATAAAACAAAAATAATGGTAAATATGTAAATAATGTCAACATTGTCCAATAATACATTATATAAGTGTGTACTTCAGAAAGGAAGTTTTTTTTCTTCCATTTGTTAACTGATTTTTGTGTCACATGGTATATTTTACTCTTTGTGGATTTAGTTTAACTTCATATTTTAATGTTTTAAGGAAGTTTAAACCTTAGGTTATTTTTAAAAAGTGTAAAATAATTTCTTATACCAGATAAGATTAGTAGAATTAAATAATTTTAAATTTAAAAGTACTATTTGAGGAATACATAGGTATTGTTTTCCATAATTTGATAATAAAAAGTGAAAATACAGATTAACTCCTAATTAAAGGTATTAGACATCAAAATCAATGCTAATAATATGTGAGACTTTAAATCTCACCAAATTCTGAACCCAACAAATACAAATATCAACAGACGGCATTGCTTGATCTATATTGCTAGTGTTTTGTGCTCGATAAGCTTCTAATAGAAATCTTTGTCTCTAAAGTGAATTTCTTCTTTAAACTTGCTAGGTGTATGTATGCCATTCGTAAATCTTTTTCTTTCAACCTCATCACCTCTTAATCTCTGCACGGAATTGCAACACCAAACACGACCATTCTTTCAGATCTTGCAGAAGATTATCGCACGGTCCCAAAGGAGCCAGTTTTCACCAGAAGAAAAGCTCCTTATTCCCCAACTCTACAACTCCGGAGTTCGGAGTGCATTCTAAGAGCTCTTTGTGCTGCAGGAAGATCATCCATCCTCTACTGCATGGCAGGTTGGCTGATGAGCTAGGGGAACCTTAGAGCTCGCTCCCAGAGGAAGCCCACACAGGTTCTTTGTAACTACGCCATGGTTTTAAATAATACTTCAGTCAAATATATCACGATGAAATCTATTCGGTCTTCTGTTGAGAAGACTTGTAGCGTCACTGAACATCTCGATGCCATTTCAAACAGCTAGGATTTGTGTAATGCTGCGATATCCCATTTGCCAATTTGAGTGGCTTAAGTACAGGAGAAAGGAGAAGGTGAAATCAAACACTTATATCTCAACAAGCTAGTAGTGAAATGTAAAACCCAGAGTCATATAACGGATGAGCACGCTACAAGAGATCCATAGTTAAGGTTACAGTTATTAAAATCAACTCTACAGTTTACATTATTTACATTAGAAGCAAACAAGATGCACATGAGGCCTTTTCTTCACTACACCAAGGGTTTAGATGAATGCTCGTTTCATACACGTAATCAGTTTTCATGCCTCGTTTGGCCAATGAAGATAAATTACAATCCAGTTTTAACAATAGTTGACAGAATGTATTTAGGCTAGGTACCACAGAAGCATTTCCTCCTTGTTGCCACTTGTTTCTACCAATACTCTTTTTCCATTTCGGATCAAAATTAGCAGTGTATTAATAGCCAGATTACGAAAACTTTAATGCGTTACATTCGCACGATTTTTCCTAGTCTTATACTAACTATTCTTACAAACTCTTATTCCTCTATCGTCTTCATGGTAATCGTATGGTAAACATTTGCAGAAATTACCTTATTGCTAATTTCTTTGAGCGATAGGTAAATCTTTTAAAGCTGGTCTTGTTGTTGTAGTGTTTAACGCCCGCTTTTACTACTACGGCACCGCAGGCGGTGACTCTGATGATACATGGAATGAAGATGGAGCACCGGTGGAATGAGATGGCGGGGGAAACCGGAGCACCTGGAGAAAACCCGCCCTGACGCCGCTTCGTCCACCACGAATACCATATGCGGGTCCCTGGGATCGAACCCGGGCCGCCTAGGTGGTATTTAAAGCTGGTCGCTACATGAAGCCTTTTAAAGGCCATTCTCTTTGAGGCCAAGAGGTAAAAAGTGAATAACGACCTACCATTTGAGAAAAGTATAAGAATTGTAAAACTTACGCACATAGCAAGGAATATTTGCGAAATGCTTCACTCCAAACACACACACACACACACACACACACACACACACACACACACACACACACACACACACACACACACACACACACACAAAATGCCTTTGGACATAAATTGTGCGTTTAACGAGGTCTACAGTTTTGTACCGCAAGACTTGGTGTATCTCTGTGCAAATGTGATGAGTAAACAGGACTACGTGGGCTATAACCATAATAACTATAAAATTCAAAATATACATTTCATTTGCCATAACAATATCTTAAACATGTCATTTGAATCAAATTGTTAGAGCCATTTTTGAGAAAATAAAGGTTTTCCAAACGCATTCCATGTGAAGGGTAGTTTAGTGGGGAGGAGTTGGTTTTTAGCCAACTTTTTGTTTTTTAGTTATGTTGTTCACAGAGAAATAGTGACACACACACACACACACACACACACACACACACACACACACACACACACACACACACACACACACGCACACACCAAACTTGGCAGATAACCGTTGATAGAAGACAAATATTACTCTCTAGCTTAGAATTCGAAATTCCACTCTGTTTCACACAATTTTATGTGTGGCCTACAAAATTTCGCAAGACCGGCTGTATCTTTGTCAAATACGTAGTTAGGGCATTGCCAATTTATGAACAATAATTAGGTTTTCACGGCCTCACAAAATAACAAAGAAATAGCAAATTTGTTGATCTCTTCTCTGTAACCGATCGTGGATTAGTAACACAGCCACATTTAGTCTTTCTTTTGATTTGACTTTCGAGTGTTATTTTAGTAAAATGGTGGTCTATGGTTTTCTACTTGTTGGTTACTGAGAACGAATAAAGTTATTTTGACTTCGAATGTCAGCTTCATTAACGAAAAATTATAATTATTATCTGTCTATTTGTGATTAGACAGCAGTACTTTTGCATGCTGTTCTTTACGCATGTTTACTCTCGATGTTTTTGTCTTCATGGTGTCCTGAGAGTGTTAATTAACTTTTTAAACGTCTTGTGTAGTATTCTTTAAATGTCTCCAAAGAAATGTAAGTCTACCGGGCAAGTGCAACTTAACGCTAAATGTTATAGGGATAAACCTATTCCAGGTAATTAATGACCATTAGTCTTATTTTTATAAATTAATATAAGATACCAAATAAAAAATACAATTTTAATGACCCTGAGATCACATTAGGAAGCTATGTAAACTGACAATTGAAACTAATATAAATTCTGGTTGCACAACAGCTATTGAATGAATGGTAACCAAATTTGGGTTCATTATACGTTATGTTTCTGCAACAAATGATTATAAACAGAACGAGTCAACCCATGATTAAAGTGTTGCAAAGATATACGAGTAACATTGTGCTTCCTAATTCAAAACTGATGTAACTTTTTCTTCACGTGATACTACAAGTCCCCGTCAGGAACGAAGGTGGTTGCGCAGTAGACAAATATTAAATGACGTCACAGGCACGTGTTTTTGAGCCAACCAGATGTAGTCTGTTTCAGAGCGCGTGTGTGAGAGTATTTGTAGTTTTACAGTGAAATTATTTCCGAGCAAAAAGTCCACTCCATTGTGTGATAGTAAGTTCATAACAGTTCCGAAGATGGCGGATGCACAAAAAAGCATAAAAAAGAAACGTTGCGTTATTCACAATCAAGCCAGGAAAATAGTGTATAATGTGTACAAATACTTCCTGAGAAAGATGGGCAACAGTTGTAATGCAGTACTTCCCCTCCTTCCCTTACATCTGTCACTTACCGTCATCGTTCCTGACGGCTGCTTCTAGTAGGTGTTCAACAGTGATTCTGATTAGTTTTCTCTGCGTTTTTAATGATTTTGTTTATTTTTTGTTGTTTACGGTTTTCTGAGAGTTTTAATTGTTTGTCAATGTGTATTAAGTAATAATTATTAGATGTCTCCAAAGAAACGCAAAGCTATTAAGCAGGGGCAAGCCTAAAAGTTGTAGGTATATACTGTCAAATCCGGACAACACAGAGTATTTCAGCTAGTTACCTATACGTATCTCTTACCCTTACTAATTTTCTCTCAAGAATATGGAAAACTATCGGGGTTCTTAAGTTTTAAGTAAAATCCAGAAAACTTGGTCTTTAGATTTTGAGAACAACAACAACAACAACAATAATAATAATAATAATAATAATAATAATAATAATAATAATAATAATAATAATAATAATAATAATAATAATAATAATAATAATAATAATAATAATAATAATAATAATAATAATAATAATAATAATAATAATAATAATAATAATAATAATAATAATAATAATAATAATAATAATAATAATAAAAATAATAATAATAATAATAATAATAATAATAATAATAATAATAATAATAATAATAATAATAATAATAATAATAATAATAATAATAATAATAATAATAATAATAATAATAATAATAATAATAATAATAATAATAATAATAATAATAATAATAATAATAATAATAATAATAATAATAATAATAATAATAATAATAAAAATAATGATAATGATAATGATGATAATAATTTATTTAAAGTATTTATATGACAAATAAAATGTATATACAGAATGTTCTGGGAATAGCCTGTGAAGTTCTCTTCATTCAAAAGGAGTTTTATATAATTTCATGCAATTATAAGACATAAGGCATATAAAACATAGATTTATTTAAAACATACAGTTCATTTACTTCATATATACTTTTGTGTGGCATTACCCATTTCAGAGATCTGGTATTATTGCAGTGACAGCATTCAGGTGAAGCTAGTGAAGCTCCAGTTCACCAGTTTTAGTTGTATTAAATACGATATAGATGTTTAATTTGTTGTATGCTTAAATATGCAATCATTCAGAAATATATCTGTGAGGGTAAAAGGAGGGATGAAAGCTACCAACTACCATAATGATAATGATAATGATAATGATAATGATAATGATAATGATAATGATAATAATAATAATAATAATAATAATAATAATAATAATAATAATAATAATAATAATAATAATAATAATAATAATAATAATAATAATAATAATAATAATAATAATAATAATAATAATAATAATAATAATAATAATAATAATAATAATAATAATAATAATAATAATAATAATAATAATAATAATAATAATAATAATAATAATAATAATAATAATAATAATAATAATAATAATAATAATAATAATAATAATAATAATAATAATAATAATAATAATAATAATAATAATAATAATAATAATAATAATAATAATAATAATAATAATAATAATAATAATTCAAAACGAACTTATTTTAATTTGTCTTTCAATCTCATAATGAGCTGAAATTTGAAGTTAGTATTTTATAGAAAACTAAATGACAAATCGGGTTAAATAAATAAGTTCACAAATAAATAGACAAATAAAGTAACTGGTATTAGCTTATACTATAATATAGTTCTCTTTTAGTAACGAATTGAAAAGAAAGTAAACACAAAACCCCTCGATTAAACACCAATGACGAGTTACGTGGTTTAGGTTCTCTTGAGAATTGTTCAATTTAACTGAATCCCATAAGGTGATAATCAGGGCCCGGATGTTTATGACCAAAAACTGTTAGAAATATACAGCACTTTTGACTTTTTAGTAAATATGACGATAAATATGTTTCGAAAATACACCTAAAATGTTTATAATCTTGAAAAATATAATGTTATTTAAATTAACATTATATTAAAAATCTGCTTTAAAAATCTTGCACACTCAATAATAAATAATATTAATTTTTCTGCTGCATTTTGAATTTACTTAATTGCTCAATGCGGACCTAACAGTCAGCTCTGCACAGAATGAAATAAATGTCACATTTTCAAGGGCGATGAGAAAGAGGAATTACAAGAGTTCCTCAATTGGCCCTTCTGGGATCTACCGAAGTTGAGTGCACTCCGTGACAGAGCTCCTACCAGGGAAACTATCCTCACGCCGGTACCGGAGATCGAACCCGGATCCTCCACGCTAGAGGCAGGCGTGTAATATAATAATAATAATAATAATAATAATAATAATAATAATAATAATAATAATAATAATAATAATAATAATAATAATAATAATAATAATAATAATAATAATAATAATAATAATAATAATAATAATAATAATAATAATAATAATAATAATAATAATAATAATAATAATAATAATAATAATAATAATAATAATAATAATAATAATAATAATAATAATAATAATAATAATAATAATAATAATAATAATAATAATAATAATAATAATAATAATAATAATAATAATAATAATAATAATAATAATAATAATAATAATAATAATAATAATAATAATAATAATAATAATAATAATAATAATAATAATAATAATAATAATAATAATAATAATAATAATAATAATAATAATAATAATAATAATAATAATAATAATAATAATAATAATAATAATAATAACAATAATAGAAACAACAATAACGGGCTTTTTATTTTGCGTGCAAAGTATTGAAAAGTATTCCTGCAGCTACAACTATACGCCAGAAAGTCTGTTGTGAAAGACACTCCCTTCACTTTAAACAACTTACCCCATTGGCAAACATATAAATTAAATATACATTTTTTTAGAGGCACTCTTGGGAAGTTGCTGCTTCCAGAAGCAGATCGTTTAGAAAATTCAGGACAATAAATTGTAGCGGTACTGGACGACGGAAACTTTAAATTACTGAGCCGGGAAGGCCACCTGGAGCGCTTCCCGCTGCTGCTACTGCTTGCGGTCGTGCTCCATTATAAACTTCGAGACATCTCCGTGGAGTGCCATTAAATGTTGTGGAGAAATATGTGTCTCCGGGTATTGTTTTACGTCACGACCTGAACGTGTGTACATGTTATATTGTTGCTCCGGATGTAAGGGTGGAACAGGTAGAGGTGTTCATAATTTTAACTGATTGTTCATGTCAACATGTGAGACATCTCTCAAAGCAATGCCTCTGGCTCACATTCGAAAGGTAACAAGACGGTTTATATCAGATACGCCCATGGAAAGAATGATTGCACACATTAGGAGAACACAATAGTTCTAAGACCCACGTGGTGTTACAGCGCGGTTTACACAATTCGATATTTCCAACATGCAACTAAGAAAACTGAAAGTGTCGCAAACTTGTTGTATGTTACAATTTGGTGATGCTGATTGAAGGGCAATGGCCCTGATGTCTGATTCATGTTATATTAACAATAAATAATTTGGAGAAATTTTGAACAATAATGTCATAGCAACATTACTTACCTGTTAATTTTAATTTCAGTAATGTCCATGTATGTTAACTTTATGTATTTCTAAGAATCTTTATATGCTGCTGCATGGGGGGAACAGCTGAAATGGACATGGAGCTCACGTCATTAGAATGCACCGCAGCCGATAGACTCAGCAACTACAATCTGGAATCCCAGAACAGGATGAAGAATGACAGGAGACCGAAGACAGGATGGGCAGATAACCTCAGGTGGGCAGCAGGAGTACAGTGGACAAGTCAAGCCAAAGACAAACAGACATGGACAAAAGTGGGAAAAAAATCACAAAATACACCTCCTTCCTGCAGTGTATGTAACGAGGCTTGAGCGAAACTCAGGGCACAGCTCGATTCCGTCATCTTTGGAACAGCTGATCGAGCCGAACCGAGGCCTACGTGAATATCACTTTCCCGTAAGCATAGGGACATGTGGTTTTAAGTGTTTAATTCTGTTCTTCAAATATGAGCTGCTTTCTAGTGACAATTCATAGGATCAAACTAATTTTTGCAAGGTACGTAGATGTGGCAAAATGTGGCATTACATGCAGATGGAGAGTGAACATAAAGTGTGGAAGCTAGTATCATACATTTGTTGCCATTATGCCTGTTAGTTTTTGGAGTTTGCGACAAACTCAATTGTTCTACAATAACTCTAATGTGCTCGTTTTCAACATAACCAGGCATAGACTGTAGTAGTTCAATAGCAGAGTCCAACTCAATTGTTCTACAATAACTCTAATGTGCTCGTATTCAACATAACCAGGCATAGACTGTAGTAGTTCAATAGCAGAGTCCAATTTATCTTTTGTTGAAGACATTGTTACATTACTGTTTTCAATTTCTGACATGATTTTGTCCAAAGCATTTAAAGAATTTAATTGTTTTATTTTACTTTTAGCACTAGGCAAACGAATATTATCCACATTAATTTTAATAGACAATTGATCTTTCACTGTCAGAAAGGATTTAACACAAGGAATTCCATTGGTGGTACCCAATAAACAAATACGAATATTTCTCTGGTCCTTAATTAGTATCCATTTGCTGGAATGTATTCGTCTGGAATTTAGGTATGAAATAACATCATTTATGCTAGTAACTGAGTCGCGTTCATTGTATTATTTGTTTGACTCAATGCTTTCACGAAGCTAGATTTCATCTTCTACATTAACCAGACGTTTAACTTAGAACAGTAAGTGGGTGTATTTGGAAAAATAGTAGAGACTACTATTACTGTAATAACTGTATCTGTTCTTGCTATAAAATATTCTTCAAAATGTTTTAGACAGACCAATGGATTTTTCAATTAAATCAGTTGGAATATTTCTTAGCCAAGCCTTACGAAGATTTTCATCTTTTGGCAGTGAGAACGTTGAATGACTTTCCGCTTGACTGTCATAATTAGTTTTACATCCATACAACTACAACGTCGACCCATATTGTTCAATTCTTCACCTAAAACAAAAGCATAATTGCATACCTTTCAGTACCGATATCACCATGTCATAAAATAGGCTATGGATTCTTGAATAACTTGACTGAAGAATTAACCATTTCTTAAATCACTTAAAATTACACACTATAAATAAAAATAATAATATTAATGTAATGGTTCAACTCTAACAAGTAAAACTTACGAAAACCAGGCGAGAAAGCTGTTCAATTACTCAAAAGAAACCGTTAAAAGTGGAGCGAGAAACTTCTGTTATAATTCTCGTACAACAAGAAAACTACTGAAAAATGAATGAATTTTTGTTAATTTACAATTTTTACAAATAAACACAATCACTGAAACAGCATGTACCGCCACTAATTCACTTTCAATTAAACAAAACTAACACGTGTTCTCAATAATTAACACTGTTAGCCATGTTTGTTAGAGTGACGGTTCACCGCAATCAGCTGATCAACCTGCTGCAAGGCCTTGATAACGTTGGCCTCGGTATGTAAGTAATGATAGCGATATGATACTGCAGCGTGTCAGGCCAATTTAAAAAGATAGTGCCAATCTTATTCTACTGTAGTCAATTTATGAGGTAAAAGGAAACATAAGGCGATGGACCGAAACATCTGTAACAGTTCGGTTTGGGAATCTACAAAACCATGCCTTTAAGAATCAAGGACATAAAAGGCTACGTTAAACATTGTGACTTAAAAGATCGGTATAAAGAGGACAAGTTTATAAACACCGACAAACAAGTACACATATATTAAGCTTTGCTACTCTAATGAGCTCACGCCAGTAATTCTCTAAACTTGCAGGAGGCCTTTGTTCTTTAGGGATACAATGGTTATTTATTTATATATTTAACTATAGACACCATAAAGGACGGGCAACATAAACTAATGAGCTATGCAGAACCAGTTTGTACATCAGATTACTCATTTTGTATCACAAGATAAAATTCTACTCTGAACATTATAAACATACTAAATTATTACTTTGAACTCAAAAGTCACTATAAGCAATTTGCTGAGCAAAGACTAAATGCTGGCATGCTAGAGCAAAATTTTATTTCATATATTATGCTGCTAGTTTGTTTTGGAATTAAAATAACGCGCTAACGGACAAGCACTTTAGTTAGATGTTTCAACGTTAACGCTATATACCCATAAGAACATGGGGTGGGGAAAAATGCACAGTTTCAGACATGTTTGTAGATAGGTTAGCACAATACAACAATATTGCAACATATTATGCAAACTGAATAACACCACCAACGCATATTAACATCAACAATGGTCTTGTGAATGCACAACAGACTTCAATGCTCAGAATCTTACATAAACTGAATAACACCAACAATGCACATCACCAACAAGTCTGGTTACTACACAATAGTCTCTAATGTTCAAATATGAAAGTAGCAGTGTTACCATCTGGATAAGCCTAAAAACAGCAGAAATCGTCCATAAAAGGAGCGTAGGAATATTGGGAAGTGGCGCTAATCCTCTAAAGGATCTCTAACGATCCTATATCAATAACTACTTATTTATTATAAAGTCATCATTGTTTAAAACGTGATTGTTTATTTAAGGGGCATAAAAAGGACCTATAAAGGCATACTTATGTACACTGTCAAGATTGTGCAAACAGAGCGATACATGGCATTTGTACTAACAAAGGAATGGCCCTAAACAGGGTACCAGGGTTAATAAGCAAATGAAATTAATTATCTAGCTCTTTAAAATATTATGCAGTGCTACAAAGTAACACGCTATCTGTCACGAAAATGCATAGACTTTTCCAAAATTAGGCAATGATTTAGGGATACCTCACTAGTTGGAAATGTACTAAATGTACTGCTTAGTGTAAAATAATTTATTTTTATATTGTACTTAGTATTGTAGAATGGGCTGTGAAACCATTTGACAGTTATGAGAGCATAATACCCAATAAGTAAACCTTGAATGTTCTAATAACGGTATATTCTCTGTATTGTGGAATAGTTGTGCTGCTGACCTTGTGCTATTTGCTCGCCGATGTATGTAGTGGTTTGGCTGAGGTTAGCTAACTGCTCTATATCTATGTTACCACCTCCATTTACTGTTGAGGGATTTATTGGTCTAGTGTTGACAGAATGTACATCGCCCCTAATATAAATGTGTTTAACCACCCATAATCTCTCTGCATGTTAGAATTTCATAGATGGAGGAAACCAGCAATATATTGTAATTAAATTTAGACTGAAATAATTATTACAGTTAAGTTTTAAGCATACGAGACTCACAATAAAAGAATACAAATTTGGTTTGACACACCTATAGATTTTTGAGAAGGTTTATGTATATTAATTAAATTTATTTGACTCAAGGCTCAAAAACCACGTTAACCTAAAATTTCTTAAATTCTGTCTAGCAGTACACATCTGACAAAGGATATAAGTAAATGTAAACTTGAAGAACGTTTTTGACATTCTTCTCATCTGAAAGCACGGCATTGATATTTTTCCTTTTTTCTGAAATAAGGTTGAGTCAAAATGTTAAACATAATAGAGATAAACATTTCCATCATGCCAAAGATACAATTTCAGTAATTCGAATGGTATAACCTTGTACTGCCATGGAATTTCTTTAGAAAATCAAATAAAAAACTAATTCTACTCAAAGACAGATATGAAACGTTGAACTTAAGTATACATGAACAAAAGTATCCAACATGAAAGTAAGTAAAACCACAGAAAGTCAGGGATTAGTGAAAGTACAACGCAAATGTTTTTGCAGTCAGCATCCAAAAACGACACAAGTTACTCTCAAATAGAAGACATTCATTCGACACCTCTCATTGCTTCAGCAACACCCTGACTGTTGAGCCAGCAAATATTTATTTATTTATTTATTTATTTATTTTGTTTATTAACAATGTATTTCCGAATTTATTTTCCTTATATTTCCTTTTTATTTTACTTATATTTTATAATTAATGTTTATCTTTGTGAACTACTCTTGAGTATTTAGAGAAAGTGAATCTTTGCATATTCAGTCTGACTTCATTTTGCTGGAATAAGGTATTTGAGATGCTATTTACCCTCAATATGATTTTTCCATTTTATTTGAATATTTTATCTCATGCAGCACTTTTGACATTATTTTTCCTCACATTTTATTATCAGATACATTTCTGTAGACAGAACTGGTATATTTTCACAAATACTTTATGTAGGCGTTATCCCCATCTAACAGCCTAAATGCTATTTTGTATAGCTCGTGTATTAGTTCCAAGATGTTTTACTCATTTAAGATACTCTTGTGACTTCTTGTCACTAACTTATTTACATTCTTTCTTATCAGTTTACCAACACCAGACGAAAACAAGTAGTGCAAATGCTACACTTGTCCCATGTTTCATGAATGAGTGTCTATTGATTACATGTTGCTATTCTTAGTTACATTCTTCTTTATCCTTTAGCATAAAGGCGATTAACAAAATTATGAAAATGAGGTTCAGGGTTATAGCCATTTCTGGTAAGTCATGAAAAAATTACTAATTTTAAATTTCAATCTCATGGTACCAAGTTAAGTAGTTTGGAAATGACCTTCACAACCATTTGTGAAAAACAATTATAACTTTATTGTTGGGTATATCACAAAAAGGAATAATTTAAGCAGGGGTTTTGTGATAGTGAATACATAGGTTTAAAGTTCTTATAATTTTGTTTATCCTAAATGTGTACAGTAGGGTGCAATTTACTGGTGCAGTATTCGCGAATACATATAATTATTGTGTTTCAGGTCACATGCATCCTCTTCATAGAAGTCGTTTTAACAATAGGGTTATTGTTTTTGACAATTCACTTTTATTTTCACACTTTCCTTTTTGTGATCTAAAGTCCATAGTACATAAATAGACGACTTCTAGCACTTTGCACAACTATTGTTAGAGCGTTTCGAAATGTTCAGAACCAGATAACTATCTGCCGATTCTGAAACTAGATCAGCGATTCGTTTTTTGAATGCGAGAAATGTTACGTCAACAAACATTCAATCACCAATTGTGTGAGGTTTATGGGAAACTACGAGTGACAATGCTCGACCACATACAGCCAAAGTCAAGAGCTGATCACATCATTTGTTTGAGAACAAGTTGATCCGCCCTCTTTACTCCGGATTTGGCTGTTTCATCTGTTTCTTCATTTGAAGAAACTTCTAGGAGGATAACACTTCAACGACGATGATCTTCTGAAACAAATAATTCAGATCTCTTCTTTCATCACAGGCAGATCATTCCTTGGCGCAGCCACACAAAAACCGCTTTCCATTACAATAGGTGTCTGAATAACGGCGGTGACTATGTCGAGAGGTAGCGTAAGGTGTAAGATAGCGAATGATAACGGAATATTTGTAAAATAATAATAAAAAAAAATTATCGGCTCTTACTCTAAAAGCACGCCTTGTATATAGTGTGTTCCAGAGAACTTGAAATTTCTAATACATTATTGAGCTTCTATTGGTTTCTATTCCTTTGGTTTCACAATGGGGTGGCACCATGGTCGGGTGGTTAGACCCTTCGCCTACCACCAAGATGGCTCGGGTTCGATCCCAGGCTATGGTGTTCGTGGTGGACGAAGCCGTGTCTGCCCAGGTTTTCTCCGGCTTCTCCGGTGTTTCCTCGACACTCATTCTATCAACTGTTCTATCATTACCTTTCCATTCATCGATTTCGCCTGCATTTCATATTATCCGCTTCTTCACTCTCATACCTGGTGCTTGGCGGACTACCCGCTTGCAGGTCTTCACTCTGTCCAGTCCATAGATTCGTCTCCTCCCCAATTAACATCTGACCCTAGGCACTGGCTTGTAAGTACTAGGGGGTATAAGTACTCCGGGGGAGTGTCATATGCTAAAGAAGAAGGATAAGGCTTCACAATGTATAAAGCGAATGAGAGAGTAGAGAAGCTTAATAGGCCCACAAAATATAGAGGCAGTTTATTTCCTTGTTTATAGTATTTTAATAAAAAATATTAGTTATTAGTTATTTTCCATATAAAGAATCATTTGGAGAACTAGCAATTTTTGCAAGTCTTCTGAGTCCTTAATTATTGCTGAAATTATATCCTAAAATTGTAGTTTATCTCCTCTGCTTGGTTTTGGTTATGTATGTTTGTGTGATACAACGAAACTACGAAGATAACTTTGGTCAAATCCAGAAAATCCGTCTCATAGTTAATTTGTTGTATAATCTACCCAAGCGTTTGGATGGAGCTGGCGGAAGACAAACCAAAAGCATTGAGTTTAAACTCTATTACGTATCATTCTATTATATGTTAGTATTTATAATGCACTTTAAATGAAGAAAGATGCTGTTTAAAATAATTGTTTCGGTACACGAATTAGTATATTTTTACAAAAAAAGATAGAGAAGGAGGATGAGAGAGAGAGAGAGAGAGAGAGAGCGAGAGAGCGAGAGAGAGAGAGAGATCGAGAGACAGGCAAACAGAAATGGGTTATTCTGTATCTGGCCTTGTTACGGCGCATCCTTGATAACCACTATCTCTGCCTTGGAAAACGGGTGGTTTATTCCTCAATTTTGTGCTCTCGTTATTTTGAGCTCCAAGGCAAAAGTCATAAAAATATTCCTCATAGGGGAACTCTTACAGGGAAAACCGCATACCAGTTGATGGGATTTTTATGTTCACTGTAATGAAAATCTCCCTATAACTGCGCATTTCCTTTTGGTAATTACAAGCGAAAATCCTGTCAAGCATTATACTGTCGGGATATTATTATCAATCTTCTGCATATCTAACTAAATAATTATATAAGTACCCAGTACAGAAACGAAAAAACTAAATAGAAACTATTACACCGGCGTGCGAAATTAAACGTTTTTTCTGCGGTACGGCTATCAGCTATCTAAACCTAATGTTGGTATGCTGAGTACTGCGTACCGTTTTTTTGCCACGCGCAAAGTAAATATGTAATATTAAAGTTTGTTTCTAGTTTTAATATGCATGAAATCATTCATACAAAGAAACAATCTCAATTCCACAGATGCAACAGTGCACACCGAACTAGAAAATTGCAAACATTGATGTTATTTTCTCCTCTGTTTTGCAGAAAACGGTTGGTTGGGTTGACTTTCGTTTGTGGTGATGAGGATTGTCTGTAACTAAACACCAGCAGTAGTTGGCCATCATGTAGACGTCCCATTGACCTTGGTAGGTATCTGCTTTCTATCTCCTATATATTTTGGTGGAATTTATCTCCCTGTTCTTCACCTTCAGGAAAAAATTCAAGATGCGAATGCAGAAAGCGCAATTTAAAGTCCATACTGCTTCCGAGTGTGTTTAACCTTTCGAGCATCGTTTTAGTAATGTGTTCATATTGGTCATCTTTAACATTACCCAAAAGCTTGTTTATAACTTCACTGAATAAGCCCCAGGATTAAGCCTCCATGTCTCTCATATTTCTAAAATGTACGTCCTTCATGTATGGGCCATTAAAAATGCCTTCTTTCGTTTTTTACTCAGACAATATTGGAGATTTCTGAATAAGATATTGGAAAAAACAACTACCTTTGTCGAAAGCTTTGGCAAAATGCTCTATTATCTTACTTTGATATGCAACGTGGGTAGCAAAAGCCTGTTTGAGCCAATCAGCAGGCGATTTATTACATTTTTTGTCCCAAGGGCTAAATCTTTTCTTTTTGAACAATTAGTTTCGCCCCAGTGTCCCTCTTTGGCTATGGAGTCCCATTCACACAAAAGGCACGGAAATTTTGTGTATCCTGCTTGTTGACCCAATAAAAACTCTTTTTCTCCATGTTTATGCCAATAGAAAGTTGTTCCAGATGTTAAAACGTAGTCTAATTTCAGCCTTGAACCTAAAGTTAGCTTTCTCTTTGGTGAGAGCCAAATCACGTACTAAAGCATTTAATTTTGACTGAGTCAATGGATTTGCATTGTTATCTTCTAAGTCTTGTTCTTTATTTTACTTTCTGGCGAAATCGTAGGTGGTGGTAGAACAGAAAAGTCAGGTCCATGAGGCACAGGCTTAATTGCTGCTAGCAAATTTGGATATATAATGCCCGACTTGTTTTTCGTAACGAATCCAGATATATCACACAGACAAAAACAACAGTATATATGATTTTGTTGATCGCGTCATACTATGGGAACATCAAAGGGCATAGATGAACGAACTCCGTTGTACCATTGTGTTCGATTTTCTACAAAACTTTTAAGACAATATGAGGATCAAAATTGTTGTCTTGATCTCCTTTTTTCATTTTAAAATAGGTCAAATACAAATTCTTGATAAATGTTGATGTTTCTTTTGTGTTACTTTAGCACATAACATACATAGATATAACAGAAATTGTTAGAATTGTTCACACAGCCCCTCCTAGATAAATCCTTCGAGCTTGGCATTTTTTTCGAAACATAACACTGCTTCAAAGAGACCAGCTGAGAAGAAGCTTAAAACTGGATTGCGGATTCCAAGATAGATTGCTATTTATGTATTACGCAATAAACGCCCATGAGATAGGTTCAACATTACCTCTAAACAGAGATAAGAGGTTGGTACAATACAACCTCACCTGATTTAATATTTGCATGTTTTAGTCAACCGTATTGCAAGTGGAATAAGCAGTGATGTTAATGCTAGCGAACCAAACTTTCAGTTTTGCGTTGAATCAGAACTGTTCAAAATCTGCACGTGATACGCAAAAACTATTACTATTTTCGAAATTAGTGAATCCGAACTGATCATAATGTTGTAAAATATTCCGTGCCGCAAAATCTTCGTAGGCCGGTGTCATTGAACCCGAAAATATCGTCGATGTTGCTGCAGCACCGCGTAAATACACATGGAGCAAATATATCTTAGTAGTAGATAGGTTGGGTAGAAAATTAGAACCAACATTCGCCAATCGTCGTAACAACAATTTTAAGACGAATTATTGCCTTGTAGGCCACGCGATGGGAAGACACTTACAAGCACCAATACCTCAAAATATGCTTTCTGTAGGTCACGCGTTGATAAGACAGTTTGAGACAACAATACTTCAAAATTAGCATTTTGTAGATACACACGTGGATGTGACAGATTGAAGCAGCAATGCCTTCAAATTAACGTTTGTACGTCGCACGTAGTTAATACAGGTCGAAGCAACAATACTTCATAATTAACGTTTTATAGGTCACACGTTGATTAGACATTTTGAAGCAACACTACCTCAAAATTAGCTCTGCATGTCACGTGTTCATAAGATCACTTGACGCAGCAACACTTCAAAATAAGCATTTTGTAGGTCACGCGTTGATAAGACAGTTTGAAACAACAATACTTCAAAATTAGCGTTTTGTAGCCTTGCTTTGATAAGACAGTTCGAAGCAACAATTCTTCAACATTATGATTTGTAGGTCACCCGTTTATAACACAGTTTGAAGCAACAATACTTCACAATTAGCGTTTTGTACGTCACACGTTCATAAGTCATTTTGAAGCAATAGTACCTCAAGATTACCGTTTTGTAGTTCACGCGTTGATAAGACAGTTTGAAACAACAATACTTCAAAATTGGCGCTTTGTATGTAACGTATTGATAGGACAGTTTGAAACAACAATACCTCGAAATTAGCCTCTATAGATCACACGTTGATAAAACAGTTAAAAGCAACAATAATGAAAATTAGCATCTTATAGGTCACGCTTTGATAAGACAGTCAGAGTCAACAATGCCTCAAGATTAGCGTTTTGTAGGTCACCGGTTGATGAGACAGTTTGAAGCAACAATACCTCATAATTAACGTTTTGAATGTCACCCCTTGATAACACAGCTTGAAACAACAACACCTCAAAATTAGTAATTTGTAGGTCCCGCGTTGATAAGAGAGAACAACAATTCTTCGAAATTAGCGTTTTGTAGGCCTTGCCTTGATATGACAGTCTCAAGCAACAAGTTTTCAAGGTTAGAGTTTTGTGGATCACGCGTTGAAAAGAGAGTTTCAAGCAACAATACCTGAAAGATAACGTTTTGTAGGCCACAGATTGACAAGACAGCTTGAAGCAACTATACTTCAAAATTAGCGTTTTGTAGGTCACGCGTTCATAACAGAGTTTGAAGCAACAACATCCAAACAATAGCGTTTTGTAGGTCAGGCGTTGATAAGACAAAGTGATGCAACAGTACCTCAAAATTAGGGTTTTATAGTCTTGTGTTGACAAGACAGTTTGAAGCAACGGTACTTCAAAATTTGGCATTTTATAGGTCACTGTTAATAAGTCAGTTTCAAGTAACAATACCTCAAAGAAGCGCTTATTAGGTCACGCTTTGATACGTCAGATTGGAGCAACAATACCTAAAAAATAGCGTTTTGCAAGACATGCCTTGATACGACACTCTGAAGCATCAATACCTCAAAATTAGCGTTCTGTAGGTCACGCTTTGATAAAACGGTTTGAAGCACCAATGCCTACCTCAAAACTATCATTATGTTGGCGCGCTTTCACGAGACAGTTTTAAGCAACAATACCTCAAAATAGCCGTTATATAGGTCACGCGTTGATAAGTGGGTTTGAAGTAACACCTCAAACTTACTTTTTGTTGGGTCACGCGTTGGTAAGACATTTTGAAGCAGCAATATCTCAAAATTAACGTTTTGTAGGTCACGCGTTGGTATCGCATTTAGAAGCAACAATACCTAAAAATAATTGTTTTCAAGGTCAAAATTGATAAGATAGTTTGAAGCAACAATACTTCAAAATTAGCATTTTGTAAGTGACAACGTTGTGATGGGGAATAATAAAGCTGGTAAGAAAAAGACGCAGGAGCTGATGATTTTATGAGTTTTAATACTTATATAACCCAATGACACCAATGGAGGTATGCCGACCGTTGGTTAACACAGAAACCTTAGCTTTTATGCAGCACACACTAATTGTTGACCTGATTTTCCCTCGAGCCAACCGGCAAGTTTTATTAGGGATCAGGAATTATATAGTTTCATTTTAATAACAACAACAACAATAATAATAATAATAATAATAATAATAATAATAATAATAATAATAATAATAATAATAATAATAATAATAATAATAATAATAATAATAATAATAATAATAATAATAATAATAATAATAATAATAATAATAATAATAATAATAATAATAATAATAATAAATATATATATATATATATAAACAGGTTTACAATGTGAGATCACATCTTCCTGTATCCAAAGCGTTTAAGTACGTATCTTCTTCCTCCATTCTTCTCTTATTTCCCAATCCCGCTCTTCTAAATTCTTCTCCTTCACGTGTATTTTTTGATCCAACCGGCTTAATCACTTTGGACTTTTTAGCATTGATTTTTTTTACAATGAATAGGGAGCTGGCCTAATGCATCAACCCCCAACCTGGAGGACCAGGAATTTTTTATTGAGGTGTTCTTCCTCTAGCCTTTGACGAACCAACGCCTCACTGCAAGGCAGCAGCTGCTAGTTTTGGTCAACAACAACAACAACAACAATAACAATAACAATAACAATAACAATAGTGATGATAAGCATAATAATCAGACCAATAATATCAATAGTGATAAACTTAATAATGATAGAAGATATAATTTCTGATGGATCGCGCTGTAGCTGATTCTGGTTAGAATCACTTATTTTAAGAGCACGTGGAGTTTGTTTTCTCACTTGGTTGAAAGTGAATAAGATGTTTATTGTATAGGAGCATAATCTCCTATTACTGTTCGAAGAATTCTCTAAGACAACAGACAAATTCTGTAACTTGACTGTGCAATGAAACACCCCTACCCGAAGTTGATCTTTCTCTTGGGCAACACATCTTAGGTCTTCACGTATACTTGCCACAACGGATCTAGGGATGTGAAAATCTTTATGGTAGCTCGGAAGCGAGTTACCTATCCGATCTAGGCAACTGCATGCTGGAGTAATGTCTGGGACAGTCAATGTCAAATATCTTAAGCTTTATTTTGCACTAAACCACGCTGTACTATTAAGTTTAACTTCTTGTTAAAATTATAGCGTATACTTCATTTAAATATATCACTGTTGCATTGCACGAACTCTGCTTAGCTTAAGCAGTATGTCAACCACCTGCCTCCACAATTTATATGATTTTATAGTATTCCATACTTTTCGAAGTAAATTGCTGGCCACTCATTTTTACCATCATCTCAGATTAATTCAATTGGATTTAGATCTGGGTGATTCTTACGAGAAATTATTGAAAACAAATGTTTCCGCCCAGCATCGAACACGGGAATGTTGAGCGTGTGAGATGTTCGTGATAAGCGCTACACTAGGGAAACGCTAAATACTGGTGCTCCAGTTTTCTGTGACAATGCCATTATTCTGGTTTATTTTTTAATTTCTCTTAAATTATATTATTCACTTGAAGGAACTGTTCACAGAAAGAACAGAATTAAGAGTCTACGGGGAATTGAAATTATAAATGTTTCCACCCGGAATTCAACCGGGGAACTTGCGCGTATGAGGCGTGCGTGATAACCGCTACACTACTGAAACCGCAGTTATCAGTTATGCAGCTCCCTATGACAATGCCGTTATTTTGTCTCTAATTATACTATTCGCTTATTGCACATAAGAAAGGGCAGAATAAACTACTTGCGAGAAACTGACAACATAAAATTAAATGTTTCTTTGAAACATTGAAAATGTAGGAGCAATAATTATTAAAGTTGCAAATGCAATTAAAGCGCTAATACTGCTCTCTTTGTCAACAAAACACACGGAAAACTTTTGATGCAGACTGTATGAGGTGTGAGTTGTTAGTAAACTCAAGTATCATATCACAGACACCGATAAAGTAAGCAACAAATAATCTCTAGGCTTGTCAGTTGGATTGACAGTCAGAGCCACAAGCCCTGAAGTTTTGTCAGCTATACCTTCGCCATCTCTTGCTTCAGTAATTATGTATTTTAGCACGAAATTTAACGAAGTAGGCTAACAACGTACAATGCAACTGAATGACAGTCGGTTTCTCGCAAACAACTAGTGATAACTGACCTGAAGACTACACGATTCATCAGTGTAACCAATGTGGCAACCTTTGTTTACGTTTCCATAGCAACGGTATTCCCCTCTTACCCTTTACCCTCTTACTTGTTATCTGTCATGTATCTTCCTTTAAACATCAGACTGTAGGGTTTGTACCATCACATGGGGGGCCCGGAAACCAGTGGACTCACCTTCCAATTTCCAGAACGCGTCCCTTTCACCTGCCGTGCTGCTGTCGCAACGCTCTCCGACGCTTTCAATCCTGAAAGAAACCTGAGATGGAGGGTGACAGGAAATTATTAATGTAACGAAATGGAGGGACAGAAAATTCAGAAGACACGGAAATCTTTCCCAGCATTCCCCTGGCGACCCGGGGAAACCCCGAAAAAAACATGGGTCAGGAAGGTCAGGAATGCGGGCCACAGATTTTACCGCTCGGCATCGATGATATTGCCGTGACCATTTCTTTAAAGTGTAGCCTATACTTTATTCTAGCTTGGGCAACATTTACAATAGCCTTTATTGCAAAAACGTTATCTTCTGGTGACGTTAAATAACGCTTATGTTTGCCGTGTGAGAACAGGTATAATGTTTTTATTTTTCCCATATATGTTAGGCGAATCATGGTAAAGCATTTTTATTGTGTTGTACAGTAATGCGCACATTGTTTTTGCATGTAATGTTATGTAATAAAATACATCAGCGAAAGCATATGTGCAGAAATTAAAGGGCAGTAAAAAGCAGCTACACTGTAAAGCTGTAAGTTGTTCAAATTTGTATTCATAATTCTCTTTTTAGTAGATTTTCACGGATGCCTTTGTGAAATACTGATTTTTTCATGGACCATTACTTCCAATAGGGAAATTGCTAAAACATTTTTGTAAAAGCGTTCAAAGCCATTTATGTGCTCAAGCTATGATGGAGCTGTTAAATTGCAGGATCCTCGTTTGAAAGAGTCATTTAACAGTTAAAGTGCATTTTTAACTTTTGTACAGTTAATTTTGCAGTAAGACTTTAATATTTTATTTTTCTTTAACAAACATTCTCAAAGAAATACGTAAATGAACCTATAAGGAATGTGATATTTTTAGGCCTTTTTGCCCTCTTGTAGTTTGCCATACTTGTTGAATAGGGGTCTCCGAGTAACTCATACTAGGGTAACATGTAGAATCACTAGCTATGACTTGCACATCTTCAATTGTTCAATGCTTTTTTCAAAAAGAAAGAAATGGCAGTTGCTTACTGCATATTTGACCATTTTGCCATCGTATCAAAAATCATCACGTTGTATTGGAAACTCAAACAAATCACTATATTTGTCTTTTTAGGCAGATGTGATACTACTGTTGTGAAAATAGTGGTTAATTCCCCTTCTTCTCCCCTCTGAGTGCCAATCAAAGTCAACAAGTGGAAAACTCGCAACATGTCAGCTGTAATACCATATCCAGTATCTGATGTCGATAGAAGATCAGTTTAAACTTCCTACCTTGATTTCTGCCAGCTGATACTGCTGTCCGCTGATATCTTTAAGTTGAGAAAATATAGACGTTATCACAGACCTCAAACTTTATCACACTTAGCAGGCTTCGATATGGTACACCCGAAGAATACAACTGGTGTATATGGTATTCAAACACAACATTTTCCTCTTACCTGCGGTTGTTTCCCTGATAATGTCAAATCTGATGTAAGAAACTAGTTATGAAAATCTGCTTTGGAAATGATAGATGAAATATTCTCCTTTAGTACCTCCTGTTTATGGAGAGAAAACGGCTGTCGGTCACAAATCCAAACATTTATGATGCTCCTTTATTTTAATTAAAATTACATTAACTGGCTGGATTTACTCAAATACAAAAATAACAAAATATGCATGTGGTGTTCGTTGTGGACGAAGCGCCACCTGGGTGCGTTTTTTCCGGGTTCTCCGGTTTCCTCCAACTGCTCCATTGACACCTTTTCAATTAATGCATTTCGCCTGCATTTCGTATCATCCTCCCTCACTCTCAACCTAGTGCTTGGCTGACCACACACTTCCAGCTCTTCACTCTGTCCGGTCCATAGGTTCGTCTGCTCCAATAGGCATCTGACTCTAAGCACGGGCTTAGCTGTGTCAGTCCTCCATATGGGGAGGATAAAGAGAAATTCTGAGTTCCAGTCATTAGTGAAGAAATTTATGGTCAGCATTTTAATATGAATAAATTCTTCAATTTCTCCTTATTTATTCGCGCATAGAAGGCCCAACTCGTTGCAGATTTTGCAGTTATCCCAATATTGCTCAAACTAGCTATGAGATTCTCTCATGATCGTGGTTTGGGATCGACGTGAAGTTTATAAAGAATTCGTCCCCTTAAATTACTCGTAACGAGATTTTTTTTTTAATTTATTTATTATTTGATGTCGCTTCAACATAAAAGTCATATCACGACTAAACATTGAGGGAAAAAAGGAGGAAACAAATCATGAAGTTTATAGCGTTTCACACTTAAATATTAATCTACAATATACATTTTTTCTATTGAATCTATCTTCTCTGTTGCCGTTTATATAATAAGAGAAGAACCATTTTCCAAGGCTTCCATGTATTACACTTGATTTTGAGGGCTTAGGAATGGAAACTGCCCTCAACACTAAATTTGGAAACATCAGAAGTTAGCACATGTAATTGAATAGTTGTCATTTCGTGTGATGATATTTAGAAACAGTTTAATTCTTCAATCTCAACAGTCGACAACTCAATTCAAAGGATATTATTAGCCTCTATTAAATATATGAACTTAACTGGTGTTGGTTATTCATACACCCGTCCAGGCATACGCAGAGATAAAAATCTTCTGGTTCTTCAGTGGAGCAATTAGTAGAAGAGACTCCACCGAATGCGTTTGGAGATGACGTCAAAAGATGACACACATCATCAGTATCAACTGTCCTGCCTTTTGGCTGCACAATTTTAGGTGTAAGAAATAACATCTAACACAAGATCCTGAGGTTTCTTTGGAGCAACTAGATTGAGAAAAACTCCAACCTGATTATACGTTGCGTCTCATATTAATTCTATTCCTTCAAAATCACCTTCAGCTTTGTCAAATTTTCCTTGTTGTGATCTATTTCTGAAGACACAGAGCCGTTATCATTAACTCAATAATTTTATAGCCACTTCTATATAGAGTGTCTCAAACTGACATAAATAAACCTTGAATGATCAAAATGTCCCTTTCTGCCACAAAGCACTCCCAACAACGATGTTTTTCATGCAAAAGTGTGCATGATCATACCAAAACTCTCACTATCGGTGGAACTTCTCTTTCTTCCTCATCACTCTTTCAACACATGTTGACCATTCCATCGACTTGACAGTTGTCGCGGACTCTTGTATTTGTGGTGCACCATATTCAAGCCTCCGGTGTCGTTGAGCGTCATCAATTTTTCCTATTTTCCTTTCAATAATATTCCGGCACCATTTATGTTCTCCATAGATACATCCAACGACAAGTTTGTTTATAATTAGTACAAGTTTCTATGCTTTCCATTGTCTCCTATATAATAAACAACAAGCATTATATTTCTAAGTCTTTCGTTGCTGAAGTACTGAAATGCTATTTCAATGACTATATACATCTATTTGAGACTTTCTGAGACTCTTTGGTGTAGATATTAGTGGGTCCTTAATTCCTGCCGGTGACACCACACACAATCCGAGCCAAGGCTGCTGCGTGCCCCACTACAGCCCACTGCAGACGTCATGAGTGGGGTGCAGTACTGGAAGTGGGACGTGCTAAGAGCCGCGGCTCCTCTCGGACCAGGGGCCGCTACTTTTCAATCAAATAGCTCCTCAATTGGCCCCTCAGGGAGCTAACGAGGTTGAGCGTATCATCGACCAGGTCTCCTAGCGGGAGAAAATCCCCACGCCGGTACTGGAAATCGAAGCCGGGTAAGCAGCAGCGCTAAGGAGACGACCAGATCCTTAATAATATCCGAAAATTTCATTTCACAGAAATACTTATACTCTGATAACGAAACTAAATGCCTTACTATCTGTTACTCTAACTTACCTTTTAGGTAACATTTCTTTGACGGTTTATACCAAAATAACTAGGTGTAATGTGCGTGTATACGTATGTTTTATCATCGGGCATACAAAGCGGGTCCTGTGTGGGTTTCAATTACTATGTTATTGTTACTTGGATTTCCTTCATGCAGGGGTACTGTTCATTAGTTATATTTAATTATGCTGAACAAAATGAATCATAATATAAACTTTTGCTGAAAAGTGTAAAAATAGATTAGTCTCGTTGAGATCAGCCAGTATCTTTTCATATACAGAAGATTAGACGTAGATTTCAAAGCCAGAATCAGTTCATCTAGTTTTAGTGCACTCTTCCTTTGCAGAGCTATGAATAAATAATAAGACAGTACGTAATATTAAATCAAACAATGTGGTTCAATTAAGGCTGTCATTTGCTCTGAAAGGATATGCTTGATCCCTGTGTTTATGACTATTTTGGAATATTCCCTTCAAGAAAATTTCTTTAACTTCATCAAGCATCTTCCAACATTCGTACTGATTGTATATAAACGACACTTTTGTACCTTATAGCTCTTATTTCATTGGTTAAAAATGAAGTCGCAGATGGTCAAATCTGGTGAATACAGGGATTTGTGGAACGGTAACAGTCGTAGTACGTTCGTAAAATAAACGCATTGTTATGGCTCTGCGAACGACGGATTGTGCTCATGCCCCATCCATTGTTCCTCTGTGCAGAGTTCTGGTGATCTGCATTGAATATCCTCCGTTACTCATAGTAAAAATCAGCATTCACAATTTTACCAGAAGAGCAAATTTCACAATGTACAAACTGGGCAGTATTGAACGTGAATATTTGACTTGGTTTCTAATCGTTCTACACGGGGTTATTCCACAACTATAGCCAATGCTGGTGCTAGTATTTTCAAATTTCGTCACAGTCAGGCTTTGTACGTTGTGTTATAATTTCATTTAGTAGATTTTATAATATAAAAACACTGTGACAAGTGTCAAATATCACTTGAGACCGTGCATAAAAGTTAGAAGTCTATTTTAGAGGAAACTATTTAAAAAGAAGACGTAAACAAAAGAAATGCATAAATAAGCATAGAGATAATAGGTCCAGTCCAATTTCTTTAGCTTTCTCTTTATTTTTCTTCTAAGCTTTTGCACAAAGACGCAGTTCTCTTCCACTGACCTTAACACAGCCTACAGTGTTTCGTGATAGTGTAACCCACAACAGTTCTCTTCTCCTCGCCTCAGTCCTTTCACTGTCTTTCTTCACTTTCCCTGTCTCTTATACACGTCGATACAATCACTCAACACTCATTAAAGCCTCCGATGTATCATTCCTGATGACAGTACTGCACGCACACACTGACCAATTCAAAAACTGTCTGCCTTAACTAAATCTTTCTTGAACGTTTTCAAGCAAGTCAGCCGCCGGACACCTCCCGAATCATTGAAAAAAGGCCCTTTTGGTTCTTTCACTTTGATTGTTGTCACATGCTTGTTCGCTTGAGTGATGAGAGGAAGCTTGCCTATGAGCACCTCTGATACGTGACGTGCCTGGTCTGTGGTGTGAAGTAGCTTGGCTCCGACCGTCCTTTGTTGTGCGCCGCGGCCGACGTCACGCTATATTGAAACTATGAAACTCTGTTCACATTGCCTCGGCAACTAGCTTTACACGTGATCCTGAATTGCTTAGGAGTAATGGTGTAACCATAGATAACTTGTCCTAAGTGCAAATTATACTGTACTTTTATATACTATTTTACTATTGTAATTTTAAGTCCTTTTGCATTCCTTGGGCAAATTTGTACCTATTTTGAGTTAGTGGCATCGTCTTATTACATACGGAATTTCTGATTTTTAGTAGTTCTTAGCCTCATCTGCATTAGCATAATATGTTTCATCGTGACAATGTGGCGGCGCCGTGGCCGAGCGGTTAGCGCGCTCGCCTACCACCTAGGCGGCCCGGGTTCGATCCCAGGGACCCGCATGTGGTATTCGTGGTGGACGAAGTGGCGTCAGGGCGGGTTTTCTCCGGGTACTCCGGTTTCCCCCGCCATCTCATTCCACCGGTGCTCCATCTTCATGTATCATCAGTGTCACCGCCTGCGGTGCCGTAGTAGTAAAAGCGGGCGTTAAACACTACAACAACATCGTGACAATGTGGTCTCAGTGAAGATATTTACAACTGTATCGCCCATTTAATCTTCAATTTAAGGCAAAACGCTCCCATAATATTCACATTGATGCAGTAATAGAGGGTCAGAAGCAACGAAAGAAATTAGCAGTTGTTGCCCGAAGGTAAATAAGTTTCCATATATTTACATTTCAAGCTGTTTAAAAAATTCTTGAGATATTCTATTTATAGCAGACACAAAATTTAATGGCGGGAGGCAGGAGGACTGGTCAGCACAACATCCAATCAGAGCTTGCCACACTCGCGACGTTGAATAGTTAAACACGCAATGAAGTCAAACTGCAAAGTCGGTGATATAAATATAATTTGCAAGAAGAAAAATAATATGAAGTATTCTGAAGTAATATGAAGTGACTATGAAGTGATCAGCTATCAGCCGCCATTAAATGTTGTGTCTGCCGTATCAGTTGCTATCACAGTCCACTGCAGGCTCTAACAATACATAGGTGTTAAGTTAGGTGTCGCTTTTTGGCAATACAGTGGAATCCCAATAGCTTGACCTAACGTGGACTGAGAGGCTGTCGAGTTACCGAAATGTTGAGTTTCACGGAATAAGGGGTCTGAAATTCACAAACCCATAACATAATACTGAAAATTACATAAGTACATATTATAACACAACATAATAAACGGAAAAGTATAATAATATATTCTACGATTTATTACATAGTAATAGGTTCCCCTTTTGTCTTGTCTCTTTAACACATCCAATTTAATTTCCATTGTCATGTTAGCTTGTTTGTTTTTCTTGATCGATATTTTCACTGGCACAAACATCACTCAACACAACACTAACAGTAAGTCCGAAATCTTGGAAGCTGCACTGTAACCAGAAATATATATAGCTGAAATTTTAGCTTACCACGCACCAAAGTATCTTTTACACGTGGTGAACGATCTTGCTTGAATGTGCACGAGTGACATCATGCAAATTCAGCATGTGGGTAATGTCCTTGAAATAAACAAGAAACTTCTGATAATGCGAGATGGAACTTTACTTAATCATGCATAATCCGCGGAAGTCGGAAACATAACCTCAACCTTATGGTCTTATAAATACCTAAAAAATGAACTCGATCATCACTGCGCAATTCGTTACGTCTAAAAATAAGTTTGTACTGGGTAAAGTAATAAACCTTTAAGCCTTCCAAATAAGTGTTTGTGCTATGTATCCACATTATCAGTGGCTGGTTTCTTGACAATGATCTGTTGCTTATCTTAGGACGAGATTTCAAAAGTAAATAAGTGGTCAGCTCTCTTGTTACTGTTACAATCAAGTTTATCAATAATAATAAAAAAAAAAAAAAAAAAAAAAAAAAAACATTAAAATGAAAAAGTTTGTCGAGTTACACGGAGTGTGGAGATATCGATAGTCGAGTTGTCGTAATTCTACTGTACTACAATTTCCAATCCAAAACAACGTTTTAAAAATTGATCCTATTGAAACTTGAAGTTCAAAGATTGCTTTTCGTCCAGAAGTAGTAATATATTTCTGCAGCACCTGGGAAAGATATCCGCATTAATGAGAAACGTATCATTCCTCTGAGAGTGGGAATTATCGTTTGCGTTTGTTTCTGTTTCTTCTTTAGGCGTAAGGTCGTATACAAGCCACCAAACGATGGTAGTTTCATGCATTAACAACGAACGATGGAATGGGGGAAGATAGAAAGCGAAGAGGGTGGATCATTCCCATTTAATGAGACCCATACTTTATACTGAAGCTCGATTGCTCAAAGACGGGACGTTTCTCCCCTTCAAGCTTTAGGACGCTATATACGGGTAGCACCCCCATGGGGAGGAAGGAGGGGACGTATGTTTGTCGTGAATCTCGCTCGCAACAAGGATACTGCAGTAATTGGACCCCGCCAGATATTACCTTGTAACAAGGGGTCATCACTGTCCTTCCAGACTCTTGGCAGCTACGCTCAAGACGTCGGGGAAATTAAGATTAATCTGCGCCACATCCCCGTGCTACCAAAATTTATGCTCCCATCTACAATTACTTTGCCCCTCACGTACTGCAGCCTTAATCTCTATAGCAGATACATGCGTGATTCAGAATCTCATCATCCAGTTGCCACGGTGACATTATAATGAGCGAGATAAACACTCAAATGCACTGCAGCAGTTTTCTGCCCTCTGTAAAATATTACATGAAGTTGTAACACGAGAATTATTGTTAGGTACACTCAGATAGGAAGACTTTAACAAGCATTGTCTTCATTACTCTATTTTATTATTGTGATTACAGTCGGGAAAAATATGATTTGGATTATTTAGTGCAATTTACATGATGTAAATTTCACCTTTCGTAAAATTTTGTACTATGGACATTTTTGTGCTACCTCACATGTTACAGGGGTTAATTTTAAATGAAGCTTTGTGTCGAAACAAGTTCTTGTATGTTTCTTTTCTATGTTCGTCGGAGTGAAATTTTGAAATTATTTATGTTTAGTGTCGTAACATTTAGCACGTTTAGATATGGTAAGGGCCGCCTCTTAGCGCAGTGGTAGCGCACCAGCCTCTGGCGCGGAGGACCTGGGCTCAATCCCCGGTACCGACATGGTGATTTTTTCCCGTTAGGAGGTATGGCACGGGGTGCACTGAGCCTCGTTAGGTTCCTAAGGGGCCATTTGAGGAGCTACTTGATTGAGATTGCCGTCAAGAAGACCGCATAATCGGCCGGGAAGCGACGGGGCGCTGACCACGTTCCACCTCCAGTATTGCACCGCACTTATGACGCCTGTGGAGGGTAAAGGTGGGGGACGCAGCGGTCGTGCGATGGGCCTTTGCCTGAATGGGCTGTTGTGCCACGGGGTTACGCTTTTATATGTGATAAGGCGCTTCATATATTCTTAAAGCAGAATTCCTTAACTTCTTTACTATTTATTATACCTAGCTCAAATTCAGTCACATTTGCATAAAACTTCTCTGCAGGCGTTGGCGACGAAAGAGCTACAATTACACCCATTCCTTTGGATATGTTCCAATTTTGCTGCTAATGTAGTCTATATTCAGTTCTTGGTTTCTGGTTCAGTGTCGCAACCCAGGGTTACAGGTGAAGTCCACAACGGTGGAGGAGGCAAATGTTTGGGCTAAACCGGCTGAAGTGGCGACCCTCCATTTTGGGGCTAGTACAACTGGGGGAGGGGGGCAGGGAAAGCTCCAAAGCCAGGGTGAAGGCGATCCTCCTAAGGGAAGAAACCCCTACACAAGATCTATTGTGCATGGGGTGGTAACCCCTTCACAGGAAGTTTCATTTACTCAGGCTTCTCATAATAAACGATTTCTTCAGTATAGTAAAAATCTGATGTGTTGCAATCACATGACTTTCTCTACTCTTGTGCTAATAATTTTTACAAACTCGTATTCCTATATCCTCTTCCTGTTAGTTGAGATAAACATTTGTACAAATTATCTTATTGCTTACTTCCTTGTAGGTGCAAGGGGAATATTAGAAGACAGTAGGCTTTGAGAGATAGTCAAATCTTTCAAAGCTTTGAGACCCCGTTCTCTTCGCACGCCTAACATATAAAAAAATGAACAACGATGATTCATTTCACGAAAGTTTTGTTTTTCGAAACTGTCACAAATAACAAGAAATATGTCCGAAATTGTCCATTCTACCAAAAAAAAAAAAAAAATTACTGGGACATAAATGATGTATTTTAGCAAGATATACATTTTTTTTATAGTAATATTTGGTCTATCTCTTATTGTTTACGAGTTATTCGAAAGTGATCCAGAGTAAACAGAACTACTTAAGCTATAGCCAGAAAATTCCAAATATGCATTTCATTTGTCTTTGAAATATCTCAAGCATATGGCATTTTAATCAAAATAGTTAGAGCCGTTTTAAAGAAAATCAAATTTTTCGAAGAATTATCCATGTAAAGGGTAGTTTAGGTTGGGCCTATTTTCTTCAAAATCTTCATGTCGCACATTAAACTTAAATACCAACTTTGGTTTTTAACCGACTTTTCGTTTTTGAGTTATGCTGTCCACAGACTGACACACAAACACACACACACACAGACACACACACACACACACGTGGACCTTTTTCTAAAAATGCTTTTTTTTTATTCAGGAGCTCTGAAAACATATTTCTGGTGAAATCTCGTCATCGAATTTTTAGGTGGAATACAATAGTTCCTCTAGTTACCAGTAGAGCAACTAAAAATATGTAATTCTTGTACACCGTCGATCTTTTCATCTTCTTTATTACATTTTAAGATAATTATCTGTAATACTTTTGAACTCTGCAGATGCACTTAATGAAATACACTTTGTTTTATAGATTTTTTGAATTGAGTTCCAAACCTCTATATCTCATATTTTTATGAGGGCTTAGAAAGAAATATTCTTAACGTTTTTTTATAATATTTTTACTAGCAATTAATTGCACATTCAAATACTTCATCCACAGAGATCTTCAGAAAAAGAACTGTTCTCTTGTATGTAATAATGTTACTGTTCCAGGATCATTCAAAATTCAAAATTCATTCAAAATGTTTCTGAAAAACTTTGGAAACCTTACATCACCTTCCACTCTCTACAAAGCTAATAAGGTCGTATAAAAGGATTTGAGGTGCAAGCGATTGTTCGGGTACTAAATATGGTTTACTGAACCATGCTCCCCCTGTGAGGTGCAGAAGTCTTTTTGATTTTAAAAACGATACTAGGCCTCAAAGCATAGCACCTTCACTTACAACATTTTACTATTGTAAATCTACATTTATTGTTTTTGTAGACAGTGTTAAGTACAGCCAAATTAAGCACTGGTTTATTTCTTCTGTCGTCATAAGGTTTGTCATTATGCTGACAAGCAGCCAGTGTTGAATACAGCCACTATCTCCGGGGCGGATATTAGGCTTGACAGGGGGGAGGGGAAGAATTTTAATGATATATTTATTTCAAATAAATGCGAATTTCTCAGGGGATTTTATAATTCGGACCATCCCCTGAATTCATCACTGCAAACTTATGGTATAGTATTACCTATTGAACACGAACCAATGTAATAAGTATTTAATGCAGGCAATGTATTATTTCCAATGACCCATTAAAAAACAATTGAAATGCCTTCAGGGAGAACGTTTTGCTTTACTGATTGGAAAGTTAGCATTCCATATTTTACATTTTCTTTTATATTTAACTCAATATACAACTGAAAATGTGAACGTCTCAAGTTTCCAGCCAATTTAGCTGAAAATTTATTTTCAATGTTGTCTTACATCAGCATTAGGGGTTTTTAAATTCCAATGTAACATCTTCTTTAGTTTCCAAATTATAAAATGTTAAATCAGGATTTTATCATCCCATGCCAAATGCTGCAGACGAATCAATTTAAAAAGGTTATTGTTTTTCTTTAATTCGATTATATTTATCCGATTATAACATGTAAATCTGACATATAATTTTGTTTTACTAACCTTAGTTCAAAAGAAAACAATTTTTAAATTTCAATCTCAAAATTTCTAGTTTTAAGTTTTACACGGATTTAAAAATGAATAACTCAAAAGCCTCTCAAAATGAAAAGAAAGCACACGAGACAGATTTACTATTTTTTTTTTTTAAATTAACGTCCTCCAACATTGCGTCATATCGGACGATGAGTGAATAAAACGGGTGAAATGATGCTCAAATGAGCCCGAGGTCCACGGAGCTTTAAGTTACCCGACATTCGTCTTCTCAGGATAAGGGAAAACCTCGGAAAAAACCTTACCCGGATAACTTACCCTAAGCGAGATTCGAACTCGCGACCTCTTAAACGTGAGGCAGACACGCTAACCATCACGCTATCGAGGCGGGCTACTAGGTTGTGATTTGGGAATCTACTACGTGACAAAGTTCAGAAGAATTGAGTGAAAACTGCATAGTGTGAAACCTTTCCAAAAAGCGAAGAGGGCGGAAAATTAATTTTCAAAAACCTTAAACATGAAAAACGTTTATATCCTCTGTTTTAAACTTACATTACTTAAATGTAGGTATTTTCAAGGTAAAAGTTAAAAAAAAAAAAAGGATTGAATATTGCGAGGTGTCTACTAAATTTCAGTGACGTACCTCTTAAGCAAATGTCTTTTCATAATTTTATCCCATATAATAATAGTAATAACAATAGTAATAATAGTAGTGTTAAAAGGGAGTTTTCACACCCTGATCAGAAATCTCCGTTACTGACGCCATTAATTCTACATCCAATCAGAAGGCAGCAGGTTTAACCGCTTGAATAACGTAGTGCTTAATTGAGTGGCCAGGTGCACTTATATCTGCATGAACAACGTGGACAATTACAGAAGTGCGTTAATCACCTACGATTATGTCCAGTACAACACTTCCATTTATACTAAGTTACATCAAACAATAACAAATGAAGAGTGTTGTAACACATGATTATGTTTTCCGTCAGACCAACACGCAAAAATCCGTCACATTCCGTATTTTCCTTCAAACATCAAAGTTAAATTAAAACTTCCATTATTACACCCAATACCTTCCTTTACTTTCGCTCTGACAAAACTTAAAAATCAGCCAAAGCGCGTAAAATTGGATAACAACAACAACAATAATAATAATAATAATAATAATAATAATAATAATAATAATAATAATAATAATAATAATAATAATAATAATAATAATAATAATAATAATAATAATAATAATAATAATAATAATAATAATAATAATAATAATAATAATAATAATAATAATAATATTAATAATAATAATAATAAAACAATAGTAACAATAATAATAACCGTAACAATAACAGATCATTATATCAGCATGCTTATGATTTTGTTAAAACAAATAATAATAATAATAATAATAATAATAATAATAATAATAATAATAATAATAATAATAATAATAATAATAATAATAATAATAATAATAGTAATAATAATAATAATAGTAATGATGATGATGATAATAATAATAATAGTAATAATAATAATAATAATAATAATAGTAATAATAATAATGATAATGATAATGATAAAAATAATAATAATAATGATAATAGTAATAATAATAATGATAGTGATAATGATAAAAATAATAATGATGATGATTATTATTATTATGATGATGAGGCTAATAATAATAATAATAATAATAATAATAATAATAATAATAATAATAATAATAATAATAATAATAATAATAATAATAGTAATAATAATAATAATAATAATAATAGTAATAATAATAATGATAATGATAATGATAAAAATAATAATAATAATGATAATAGTAATAATAATAATGATAGTGATAATGATAAAAATAATAATAATGATGATGATGATTATTATTATTATGATGATGAGGCTAATAATAATAATAATAATAATAATAATAATAATAATAATAATAATAATAATAATAATAATAATAATAATAATAATAATAATAATAATAATAATAATAATAATCATAATAATAATCATAATAATAATAATAATAATAATAATAATAATAATAATAATAATAATAATAATAATAATAATAATAATAATAATAATAATAATAATAATAATAATAATAATAATAATAATAATAATAATAATAATAATAATAATAATAATAATAATAATAATAATAATAATAATAATAATAATAATAATAATAATAATAATAATAATAATAAACATGGTGAGCATTCACACCGAGCGAGGTATTCCTCAGTAATGCGTAAGACTCGTATTTCTGAGGTCCTAGATTCGATTTCCGCCGACACCCCATTATGCTCTTGCGCTTTAGGTGTTTTTTTCTAGTCTGTCATCCACCGTGATATAATTTTCATTTAATTCCGTTTCTTTCTCATGTTTCACTGTGCTTCCAGTTTACGTAGGGTGTAACGGTGTCGGATAAAAGGTGAGACGCCTGCTGGAAGGAAAATGTACTACCGTTGGTCACTAGAGGGCTGCTTAGTTGAAGGATCGTTCATCTCCCTCTCCAGCAATGGGACGGATTCTGCAACCTGGAGTTGTCAGAGGTTTCCTTGTTTCTCTGTGGTCTGTCTACCAATGGTTCCTCCATTCTCATATGGTTCCTCCATTTTCTTATTTTCTCCTAGGGTGTGGTATTCACAATTGATTTATGTAGTTCTAAATGTGTGAGGTATATCCTTAAACTTAATAAGCGTTTACAACATATGTTCATACAGTTCTGTGTAGGAGCAAAACAACGGGCATGTCCATTGTATTTTACTTACAGTTAAAGATGTATTGCACTGTGTTGACTGTTCTCTGCGTCTATTTCAGTCATTCTTTTGATATCTAGCTTGTAAGCCGTCACTGCTTATTTTCTTGCCTTATGTGGTGGGCTAAGCAATCATAAGCTTGGACAGAAAGCTTCTACTTCAATTTCTTGCGTCTTCTTTAAATTCACTTGTTTTTTTGGTAACATTTTTTGCCTACTATTTCTACAACTTTATATTCCCATATTAAAGCTTCTAATATAGTAATGGTAGCGCTAATCTTAAATTTCGTAGTTTCGGAGACATTTGCCAGCTTTTATTCCTTAATTTAAAAAATGTGGTTGCCCGTTTGTCGCGTTGTGGAACGAATTACATATATCCACAAAAGTAACTTATTGCAAGAATACGAATAAAGCACATGGGCAAAGGAAATGAAAGTGCATTTTTAGCTTGCAAGTTTATCAGTAACAAAATATAATTATGTTAAAGTACACTATTCATACATACTTGGAACTGCTTATCAGATTTGTACTATTTTTTAACTATGCACGAATTAAATCTTTGGAAGTCCAATGACCCAAGCTTTAAGATTGTTCAGCCACAACTATCCGGATACCAAGGCTGAGCGATAACATTCCTAAGTTTTTAAATGTGGTTAAGTGTTTTGTTTTAAAACGGTTGTTAGGTTTTGTATTTCCAAAGGAGTGTACAAGCTTCTTGAATAAAATGCTGACGTGGTTGTCTTCTTCAAATCGTGGAAAAATAACACTAAAGGTGCACAATACTATCCACAAAGTTTGTGGTGTTTTCCAAGTGCAAGAATCGTCCATCAAGACCGTAGTGCTTTCTGCTTCCAGTAATGCAATTGTTCTGAAACTATGAAGTGCCGCTTCATCTGTAAATAACATTTAGGTAAGAATCCTTCACCTACTTCGGTCAATTCGCAGACCAGTAGTTATGGTGATATGAAACACACGATAAACGAATATTTCACTGGTCTACAAAAATTAACTTTTTCTCTTTCACAAGAATTAAAATAACAGATTCTAAAAGTATTTTTCCTGCTGAATTCAAATATAATTACAGTTTGTCCGCATCGGGCAGGAGTTTTGTGTGATATTCATTTGAATTTTTATAATATTCTAAAAAATCCGTAACTAGCTATCTAACTCAAACTGATTCTGACTTACCTAGAAAGTGGTAGATAGTGATTTTCGGGTATATTTTGCATCTGGAAAGTCTCTCATTTTAGTCCAACAGTAGTCAGTCAGCATATTGGAACTCCACTTGCCTTGGTACCTCTTCTCTTTCGTAGAAATTTGCTGATGAAAACGCTCACCGTGTTCATCGCTGACAGCTCCAAGGTTTTCGGGGAAGAAGTCCACGTGAGAGTCCAAGAAGTGAATTTATAAAGACATGTTGCATCCCATAGCTTTGTAAGAATGCAGAAGATCAGCCACTATGTCATGATAGTTTTCTGCTTTATAGTTTCCAAGAAAATTGCAACATAAACTTTTGAAAGACTGCCAGGCTGCTCACTCCAGTGGATTTAACAGTCCCTCGAAATGTTCATCAGCCATTAATGATCGGATTTGTGGTCCTATAAAAGCTCCTTCTTTCAATTTAGCATCACTGACTTTGGGGAATTTTGATTTCAAGTACAAGAATCCATCAGAAAGTTTATCCATAGCTTTGACGAAATTTTTCATAACTGCTAACTTAATATGCAATGGAGGTAAAAATATTTTTTCAGGATTCACTAAAGGGACACATCCCACATTTTTCTGGCCAGGGAGAAGAGATTCACGTTTTGGCCATGACTTTCTAACGTAGTGAGACTTCTTATCTCTGCTGTCCCACTCGCACAAAAAACAGCAAAATTTGGTGAACCCAAGTTGCAAAACAAGCAATAAAGCAATGACCTTTTAAATCACCACAGATATTCCATTCATATTTTCCATATTGTATTTTCTCTAAAATTAGTTTCATATTTTGATATGTCTCTTTCATAGCGGCATGCACTACTGGTATTGATGGAAGTTCATTGCCAATATGTAGCAGCACAGCCTTTAAACTTACTTTAGAGGAGTCTATGAACAATCGCCACTCATCTGGTCGGTGTTGATGCCCAAGAGTTTCCATAAGTGGACAAATATTATTACAAAACACAACACCATATTCTTCAGAGAAGTGTTCTTTGAAAATACTATGGCGGCTACGATAACTACTTACTCTTACATATTTTTGGAGTAAATTGCACCCTTTGAGTCTGGAAGTTAAAACTTCAGCTTGCAGTTTAGACAGATTTAAATCCCGAATCAGGTCATTAAGGTCTTGCTGATTGGGAAAGTATGGTTCTGATGAACAGCTACTGGCTTCATATGTAAGATCATTTTTATTTTCATCTGAATCATTTTGAGTTTCAGTTAGGTCAGAATCAGAGTTATCACTTAAGGTTGTATCTACATATACTGGTACGGGGAACTCTTCACTGTGTAAGACAGGTCTCAATGCAGATTGCAAATTCAGATACTTAACTGTATATTTTGTTTTAGATGTGATTCCTTTACTATTTGTCAAACAAAAATAACAGTCAGTTGAATGATCCTTCGGTTCCCTCCAAATCATGGGAATTACAAATGGCATATGATGTGTACCATTTTTCCACCCAGTCAGCAGTCTAACACACGAAACACAGCATGTATTTGGGGCCCAGCTCTTATCAAAATCACCAACTTGACAGCCAAAGTAAAGATGATAACACTTCTTTACAAGTGGGGTCATATTTCGCCTCTGAGACTTGAAGGTCAGCTCACCACAAATATAGCAGAAATTATCTGCATGACTTACACACTTTCTTGGCATGATGAAAACATTAAGCACTGAAATACAACATGCACAACATACACAATACACTTCTAAACAGAAAGGAAGGAAATATTTCACTAGTAAACAATGTCACAGTCAGCTCAATACTGACACATCACAATGCCAGACAGGTCTGAGAATGTCTAAACATGAATGAACCTGCACAGTCTTGTTTTGTGGTGCTTCAGCGTGACATTATAAATAATTTCAATAAATACGGCTTGAGTAAAATAGCTACATATGAGGTAAAGGTTCCTATGACAGGTCAAAGAAAACGCTAAAATCATATTTTGAAAAGTAGCTTTCACAGAAAAACTATGCCTGATGGGAAAATTCTGACTACATATCTGAATTCAGGATAAAAAAATGCACTAGATTCACTATTCAGATTTCTTGTGAAAAAAATCTTGTCGACCAGTGTTTCCTGACAATCGTGTTAAGCATTTCTTAATCTTCTTGCCATTACTTCAGGAAAGCTAATTCTACAGGTTGGGCAGGTAATGCAGGTCCCATGTCATTTTATGTGAATTCGAAACACATTGTGTTGGCTGTCCTTTACTCAGCGTGCTTAGTTTGATTATTGTTGATGTTGCTCATGTCTGTCATGAGTGACGAGACCTATCATCATCTGCCTTCATGGATTTAGGCCTTTGACCTGTTTCCACATCAAGAAATGGAATCTCTCCATCTGGTGAGTGGGCGTCTCACTCTTTTTCTACCTTTTGGTTGGTATTGGAGTAATATCTGTGGCAATTTGTGTTCTGGCATTCTTTCTATATGTTCCAGCCTATTTTGTTCTTGTTTCACTTATTCTGTCTTTTATGTTGTATATTTGTAGCTCTTTCCTTATTTCCGTGCTGTGTTTCTTATCTAAAAGTGTGTAACCTGCTACTGAACGTAAGAACTTCATTTCGGCTGTCTATATCTTTCTCCTATCTGATCTAACAGGTGTCCAATTATCGCATGCATATGTCAACATGGGAACTGCCATTGTTTTGTAGAATTTTAATTGAGTTGTTCTTAATATTTTATTTCTCAGTGTTTTTCTTATTGTTCCACACATACTATAAAACCTATTTAGTTTTATATTAATGTCGTTCTTTTGACACTAGGATACATTAAATCCCAAATAATTAAAATTATTTACTTGATGTATTATTTTGTTATTGATTACTATCTTACATCTTAAGTGGTTTGTCCCTTGGAACGCCATCACTTTTGTTTTCTTCTCTGAAATTCTCATGTTATAAATACTAGCTATTTCATTTAATTTGTGCACTGCCACTTGTAGTTCATCTTCTAAATATTACTTGGTCATCTACATACAACATGGTTTTTAAGGCCTTGTCATTTATTTTAAAATTTACATTTAGTTTTTCTTGCCATTGTCTAATGACTTCGTCAATATATACCTATACTAAACAATGCTGGTGACATTGGGCAGCCTTGTTTAACACCTTGGTTTGTTTTAATTAGTTTATCACTATTGTTAATTTATATTTATGTTGCATAATATTAGCTTTGAATAACTCTTATTAGATACCTTGGATAGCCTCTTTGATGCATTATCTCCCAAAGTTTCCTCCGTATTAATCGAATAGTCGAATGCTTTCTCATAAGCAATAAATAATAAATAAGTTGGCAAATTAAACTCTCTTCTTTTCTGGATTATGTGTTAGAGACTTAATTTCATCTATTGGGATACATAAACCCACAGAACAGTAGGTGTTTAGCGATACAGAATACAGTTTGAACAACCTATATGGGACCAAAAGGTATATGTATGTGTGGTGTACTTCGATTGCGAAACACCACTTGACCTTACCTGTTTGGGTGAAACTTATTCCCAACTAACATAAAAGGAGCATAACTACTTCTTCTCTCAACAAAATTGTTCAACATATCATCTGAGAGGTCACTTACTCTATTCATAAATGTTCAATGAAAAGCAATGTGAGCAGAGGCTTATAGCCACCGCGGTCTCCAGGTTTGTCGATTTATTTATGGGTGTATCAAGGGAAAAGTGCAGGAACAAAATCCCCATTTCTTTGATAAACTGAAGAGTAATATGAATTGCATCCACACTAGCACCAATTAGGAATTGACATTTGTTTTACGCATCTGTTACGATGCGCACAGAAATGTCCAAATGGAAATGGCCACTTTTCAACAATCATTACCAAGGTAAATATAGGACACGTTTATTTATTCATTTTATTTCATTTGAAGATGTTTCAAATGAATACATTGACCTGCATCTAGACACATTTAAATGTGACAACAGACCGGTGTTATCTGACCATTCTGTAGTTTCCGGTTTGTGTTCTCGTTGCACGCCCGTAAACACCCCGTCTTTACAACATACTTGGTCCTTTGTTGATTTGACCCTCAGATATTCTACCTAGGTCATGCATGCCCATTCCTGCGACTACAATTCCAGTGTTTACCTACAAATTGTGAGCCAGGAATCTCACGTAATTTTATAATAGTTGATATTGTTAATACAGTAAAATCACAGTTAACCAAGTCACAGATAACGAAGTCTCCGTTTGACTAGGTTATTTGTTGGAAAATAAACCTTTCTTGCCTCAGCACGGTGTTAGTTGGCATGATTAACCGAAGTTGCTAGTTGTTGTAGATAGTATTGACCTGCCAATGGAAAAGCCAATCAAACATTATGAGCTCCCGAGTGGTGTAGAAATACAAAGACTGACAATACTATTGTTACTATGGTCACCATTCCTGAGGAGAAACACAGCAGTGAGATCACCCCCCAAAATACGACATTTTGAGAGACTGGAGGTGGTGGAAGCTGCTATAGCCTACAAGAAGAGTGACGCTGTTTGATGTGGTGTCCTTTGTGCTTAACTTCGCATTTCAGCGTCCAAAAATGACAAGAGGTTACTTAATGTAGTATGGAAGACTTTTCATAAAATAACCTCATTTAATAATGTTATCTCTTTATCTTTTACTTACGCTGGAAAATATAGGATTATCGAGAAGTCGCTCCGCAGTCTCCTGTAACCAAAATTCTCCTAGAGACGGGAATTCCGATGGCAGCACTGGCTGCCGCGAGCCCATGGTTATTTATAACGTTCCACGAAATAAAGTATGTGATAGATTCACGGATGTAATTCATGAATTAATGTAATATGGATAAACGGGATACCAAGTTGTCTTGAGCGGTATACACTGGCATGGTGCGGAGGGACTTGTTGATAACCCTTTAGTATGCAATGTACATGTAATAAATAACCGTAGATTCTTGAGCGTCTCATATCATTTGCAGCCTTTGTATTGCCCATTATCTCAGCACTATCCAAGAGTTTCCACATCTGAGGCAGTCGCGGTACCAATTAGCTCGGATGATAGCGAGCCTGCAGTGTACAATCTAGTCGTATTTAAACACAGGGATATTATGATATATCCTATTCGTCGCTTATTTCTGGTGGTATTAAGGGAACAGGCATTCACGTCATGTAGACGTTGTTTAATCACATTTGCAAGACATCACATATTTGAGAGTGTGACTTTGCAAAAATGTTAATACCTTCCAGTTAATTGCATCACTCAGTCTCATTTTATTTGTATTATATTAGATTTTTAAATGATTTAGTTTATTGATATATAAATTGACAAAGTCATATTTTCACATTCATGGGCGTACCTATGACCTAGAAACTGTTCATGAGCCATAAGCTCATACTTAGCACAAACTGGTAAATTCATTAAAATATGAATTACCGGAAATACAGTGCAAAAATAGCCTATTGTTGTTAAAGTAAGCAAAGTTTCCCACAGTATGTTGATGCTAATTGTTTAAATCTTCTGTGTGAATTTCATGAACCTCCGCTGTATACATTTAGTAAAAATCTGATGTGTTGCACTCACCTAACCTTTTTCTATCCTTGTACTAGGTATTCTTACAAACTCTGATTCATCTATCTTTTTCAGTTAATTGAAATTAACATTACTGCCGATTTCCAAGTAGGTGAAGGGGAATCTGGGTACACAGTACGCTTTGAGCGTTAGTTACATCTTTTAAAGCTGGTCGCTATATAAGAGGCTTTGAAATACTCTTCTCTTTGCGCAACCAAGCATTAGTATTGCACAACTCACAAATAGCAAGGAATGTCTCCAAAATAGTTCACTCTACAAATAGATGCATTTGGACTAACTTGTGTGTTTTAACAAGATCCACATTTTTGTATAGTAAGATTTGGTCTATCTCTTACGGTTTACCAGTTATGTCAAGGTCATCAAGAGTAAACACAACTATATAGGCTATAGCCAGAAAATTCAAAATATACATTTCATTTGCCGTAAAAATATCGTAAG
>CM060966.1:41651986-41784486 GCA_030765045.1 Tenodera sinensis | reverse complement strand
AGAGGTCTTTTAAGAGCGTTTCCATAAAATTCAAGGCATGACTTAGCAACTGCCATGGAATCGCCAGTTTGTGTACGTCATTGGATACTGACTACTTGTCAGTCTAGACGCCACAGGTGTGATTCACCCTCCGACTGAAAGAGGAGGTGGGAAATAACAGCTAATTATGTAAGCGTCTCCGAGGGACAAGGTTGGACATCACTGCTCCATCGTCTTAAGCTGGAAGCCGTTTTTGTGACATTCAGAGGTCCGGAGTTCGATTCTCCTTTGCAGTATCCCTTTGTCCTTAAATGTGAATGTTGGGTAAATCAATGATTCACGGCCCGGTACTTCTTAGAACATTATTTCATTAATTGCATTCATTCTCCATCAAAATGGAATAAGCAGAAGAAATTATTAAAGAAAAAATGCAAGCACATCCGCGAGTTCTGTAACAGTTGCAGTAACTGTTACTTGTATATTTGAATTGCCTACAAGGTTATTAATATTTTTGTACGAGTTTAATATCCTTTAGCAGGATAGGTCTTCCAGAATCATGAATGGAAGCATGAAATACGAATATGCGAAAATACTCTGGGCCCAATAAAACTACTAAATATTTAATCGAAGCACTGAAGAAAAATTAAACAAAACCATAATAAAATTTGGACTATTAGAGATTAGAGAACAAAATAGTACGAGAAGGACCCTGCATGACGTTTTATTATTGATTGGTATTGCTATCAGTTTCTTTTTGTGTTAAGATACGATCCGATCTCAAAAGGAAACGTAGACCAAATTAAGGAAGTTGATAAGGGAAAAAACTATGCTATGAGCCTTGTATTCCTTATTTAAGAGACAAATACCAAATTTGAAATTGGGGAGTAATAAAATTCGTCTCATGGAGTGGATACTAGGTTTATTTTGGGTCTGCTTCAAGGCCTTGAATTGTAATTAAACGTTTTACAAGACATTGGTTTACAAACTATGCATGACTCTGAACATCTTACACAATCATTTGTATATTGGCTCAATGAAATAAATGAATAATTCTAAAATAATTAGCAGTCCTATATTCGAAGTTGGTAATGATTCTATAGGTTATTACACTTTCTCTCTGAAATACCTTTACGTTGTGCATTTTTATCCTTTATTATTCATAATTAAAATTGCCTTACTTTACGTATTTATTAGTAGGCTATGGTTTTATGACAACCCTAAAACGGGACAGTTATCCAGCTATGGATTTTCTCTCTCTGTTAAATGCTTTTTGTAAATACCATTTCTGTATAAAATTTATGCTGTGTTTTCAAATAAAATGCTAAGAATGAGGTAACTTACATACTTAAAAATGGTATTCTTTCTGATTTTGCAACATTTCTTACAGGAAGGCCAAAAAAGAAAAAAAAAAAACATGTAAACAAGTAAAACCCTGGTTTAAGGGGAGATAGCTCAATGAAATAAACAAAAATTGTGGATATACTCAAGACATTCCATGTAAATTAGTGTGTACAACAGACATAATACAAATATTGTGTATGTATGATAAATAACTGTCATAAATCAGCTGTTTTTATCCTGAGATTATAAATTATATATTTAGTAGAACTTCGTGAGCTTTTTTTTTTCTTTTGGAGGGGGGGAGCAGCATGATACTACTTTGAAATTCAATACACACACAGTAATAGCTACAGCTTTCAGAAAAAAATGTAAATCATAAAAGAAAAGTTGGCTTGGAGGTCAAAAAAGAGGAAGATTCTGCCAATAGTACTCACTAATGTCCGTATTATTCAACATACGGAGACGATTATAGGTCATATTAAGAATACATTTTATTTACATATTCCTACAGAGTTTCATAACTATTGGCACACTAAATTGAGAGAAAAAGGTAAATAAAGCAAACATAATGTGGTTTTGAGAAAAACCAAGTTAAAGTTGGCGGCCTGGAAAGTATTTAAAGGGCGCAGTAGTGCGTTAAATGGCCATTAGGACGTAAATAAGAACTATATAAATCTATTTATAATTCTGTTCAGCAACAATTACACAAACAGTTGGTTATTTGAGACTTGAGTCACTTACCTCCCCTTTACTCAGTAAAGGGGATCTCAAATTATTTCGCTATGTCATTGAGCGTTAGGATGGCTGCATGTAATCATCTTTATGGCTGCATACAGTGTAAGTACACTCTTTGTGATAGACATGCCCCGACTGTCACCTCTCTTCCCTGCCGGAGCTCATTCCCGTAAATAATTACTTTGCCTCTACAAACACTAATTGGTCTTATTAAGGTTTATTATGAACGAAGTTCAGACTTTGTCGAAGCAGCAGGAAGATTTAGAGCTGAAATTAATTAAAGTGCGGAAACCGTAATGTGCTTATAATAGGGAACTTTACCTAAAAACTAAAAGTGATAAACAAACATTTTATGTATAAAACTCAGTAGCAAAATTAAAGTATATCTCTGCTTCAAACACGGAAAATTGTGTCAGTAATGCATGTAATATAAGCAGGTAACATATAATGATTTAAAGCTTATTATTCAAAGCGTTCCAGAAAACTACTAGGAAATGAATTAGCACAAATAATAATTAAATATAAAAAACTAATTAATTCTGTTATATCCACTTTGAAAATTGAAACGGCGCTGACGTTAAATAAGGTTCTACTGTTAACTAAATGAAAATATGGATATTCAACCACAAATATTCCAAAATAGCATATTTATTATGCTATTATGCTATTATTTTATATTTATTATGGTATCATAACTTTTTCTTAGCTGTCCCTCACTTTAATCTTTTGAGCTAGGAAGTAAAGATTCACTTCTCTGGGTAATTTCATAATTATAGTTGGTATTACATGGTCGTCTCCTTAGCGCAGTGGTAGCGCATCTACTTACTAAGCGAGGCACCTAGGTTCGGTTCCCAGTACTGGCGTGGGGATTTTCTTCCACTGGGAGACCTGCTCCGGGTGCACTCAGCTTTGTTAGGTCCCTAAGGGGCCAACTGAGGAGCTACTTGATTGAGAAATAGTGACCTCTGTTCGAGAAGACCAGATAAACGGCGAGGAGGGACCGCGGCGCTGACCTCGTCCCACCTCCAGTACTGCTCCCAATTCATGACGCCTGTGGTGGGCAGAGGTGGGGGACGCAGCGGTCAGTCGGTAGGCCTCGGTTCAGGTAGGCTGTTGTGTCACGTGGGGGGGAGGGGGTGTTAGTTGGTACAATTCAGTTTTCAGCGCACTACATAAATAGTTGGATGCGTGCAATGGTAGGTAGATGGTTTTGCCCTCTTGTAGGTATCAGCTATTTCCAGCATTTTGTTTTGAACTAATTAGCCGTCCTCGCCCATCGCCTATTCATAATGGACGAATAGGAGCGCATGCTTAAGTATTAGAGCTTTATGAGCATATACTAATTAAGAAACTTATGTCTGTTAAATTATATTCCCTGTGCCACGTATCTTCCGGACTTGCAACCCGTAGTATAACAATAAATTATTAAAATTAATGTCATATATTATACTATATCATATACGGTATAATGAATTACCTTTCCGGCCAGAAGAGCAAATATTTCATGCTGTCCATGTCGGTAAAATTATTATTTGTTTTACGGTAGTGAAAACTATTTCTAATTATGTATGTTACATTAAACATATTAAATGTACTTGAAATGGTTTATTTGAATATGGGTATAAATATAAAAAAGTACTTCACAAAGTTAATGTATGTAAAATATATTTAATAAAGTAGAAAACTAATCAAACGGGATGTATTAGAGAGGGAAATAGTATTTCTGAAAATTATTTGTACGTGTATGTGTGTGCGTACGTGCATATATTTGTTGTATGGAAATTAAAATACTCGTGAGAGGAGTTTGCTATAGATCAGCTTTAGTCTTATACTCCCTCCCTATTGAGTAAAAAAAACGTTACAAGATTGTGTAATAAAAGTTAAACGTTTAATCAGGATATAATATTGTGACAAAGCAGTAAAAATCAGGCCTGGTTATCCTTTTATCACTTTATTGTCTTCTAAAATTTTACCACAAATTCATAGCTTTCTTCTCATCGTTAACATGGTCTACAGTCCCTCGGGCTATCACAACTCCCATCTGTTCATCCCATAACCTTGTTCTGTCCTTTCATCGTCTTTCTTCACTTTCTCTGTCTGCCATACACTAAACTACGTCGTTTCAATCACTCGACACTCGGCGCTCGTTGATCTTCTTTCTACACACCGACGTAACTATCATGATGACACACACGCACAGCTGGCTCACACCCACTGACACATGGTTGCTACTATAAAGTTCTGTTGCTTTTTATTGTTCTCTAAGATCTTGCTATAAAATGTACCTCAGAATATTCAGAAAAGGCAGTGCTCATCACTGAGAAGTTGACGTATACACAATGCACACACACTCACGCACGATATGTCTCATTCGGCGTATGTAATTTACGTAATATCCATATTGTACGAATATAATAAAATGCACGTTATAACCATATAACAACATTGGTAAATATATACAAATGTATTAAGGTTGAAATAAAATAATATATTGCATTGTATTTAGTATAACTGTTATTCCTTACATCATTTATCGGAATTTAAATTATAATAACAATAACAATAATAATAACAATAATAGTAATAATAATAATTATAATTTATATTTTATTTATATTATATTTTATTATTATTATTATTATTATTATTATTATTATTATTATTATTATTATTATTATTATTATTATTATTATTATTATTATTATTATTATTATTATTATTATTATTATTATTATTATTATTATTATTATTATTATTATTATTATTATTATTATTATTATTATTATTATTATTATTATTATTATTATTATTATTATTATTATTATTATTATTATTATTATTATTATTATTATTATTATTATTATTATTATTATTATTATTATTATTATTATTATTATTATTATTATTATTATTATTATTATTAAATGTGTTGTTTCTTCACACATATTGCATAATTATTTCTTCGCTGGATGCAACTAGTGTGGTCACACTTAGCTCTCTCAGTTTTCTATATACCAGCTGAATTAAGTGCCACAAGGTTTCTGCAACTATGTAACCTTTAAACTATGACCTTAGTTGTCAATGTAGTTTCGTTGCCAGAAAAACTAGGTTCTTCTATAGCAGTGTATGTCGTACAGACACAAAGAGGCTGTAAGAGGCTTCAAACGTTTACACCATGGGTCGAAATTCGGCTTTCCATTTCCTTTATTTATGCATCAGGCTACCACAAAGCTAGAATCAATGAAGCCGAACTTTAAACGCAAAGAGTGGCCTAACTATACATTGAAAGTCTGTTTTAGAACTTCACCAACAATTTATGTTATCCAGCGGATTATCTTTAAAACTGACGAGGTGATATAACCCAGATTTCATTCCATAAGTGTGTATTTTTATTACGCTTGAGTGATTTATCACCTGAGGTGAAGGTGTTAAATCCAACACCCATTTTAATCACATAATTAATAAATGAATACTACTCCTCATATGATCACTTATTTAGCATTCTTTCCTCAGTCGCACTAAGAATATTACCAGTCTGTACTACAAGTTAAAGCATAATTAACGGTATATCTTATACCTAAAATGTATGCTATATGATATGCAAAAGTGTCACCATAACCCTAAATAAATAACAAATTCAGATTACTGTGTCAGAATATAGGCCCCTTCACTTTAAAACGTGGATCTAATGACCATTATACAAGTTGAGTTTCAGGAAGCATTCCAAAATTTTCAAGGCCTGTCAAGGGACAGTTAAAGCTATTTTATAAAACAGTTTTTTTTTTGTATTAGCAACGAAATATCACTGACATGAAAATATCAGGAAGATCATAAGCAATTTTTGTGTATGATCTTTTGCGGTGTTCCTTTGCTTTTCTTTTTTGACCTGTAACTTCAGCTTAAAGTGTGATTTACTAATTGAATCGCTGTTGTGCGCTATTTAGCTTCATTGTCGCATCTCTGAACATATCTAATAGTGAGTTATCAAAAAGATACGTCTTAGTCATTTGTGAAAATATGTTAAAGATGTCTTAAATATGAGAAGCAAAAATATTTAGCAAAAATATTTTATTAAATAGACCTGATTTAGCAGAGGGAGGAAGGAAGGAAGGAAGGAAGGAAGAAAGAAAGGAAGGAAGGAAGGAAGAAAGGAAGGAAGGAAGGAAGAAAGAAAGAAAGAGAGAAAGAGAGAGAGAGAAAGAAAGAAAGAAACAAAGAAAGAAAGAAAGAAAGGAAGGAAGGAAGGAAGGAGGGAGGGAAGGAGGGAGGGGAGGAAGGAAGGAAGGAAGGAAGGAACGAAGGAAGGAAGGAAGGAAGAAAGAAAGGAAGAAAGGAAGAAAGGAAGAAAGGAAGAATGGAAGAAAGGAAGAAAGGAAGAAAGGAAGAAAGGAAGAAAGGAAGAAAGAAGAAAGAAGAATGGAAGAAAGGAAGAAAGAAAGGAAGAAAGGAAGAAAGAAAGAAAGAAAGGAAGAAAGGAAGAAAGAAAGAAAGGAAGAAAGGAAGAAAGGAAGAAAGGAAGAAAGGAAAAAAGGAAGAAAGGAAGAAAGGAAAAAAGAAGAAAGAAGAAAGGAAAAAAGGAAGAAAGAAAGGAAGAAAGGAAGAAAGAAAGAAAGAAAGAAAGAAAGAAAGAAAGAAAGAAAGAAAGAAAGAAAGAAAGCAAGGAAGGAAGGCAGGCAGGCGGGCAGGCGGGCAGGCGGGCAGGCGGGCAGGCGGGCAGGCGGGCAGGCGGGCAGGCGGGCAGGCAGGCATGCAGGAAGGCAGGAAGGAGGGAAGGAAGGAAGGCAGGAAGGAAGGCAGGAAGGAAGGAGGGAAGGCAGGAAGGAAGGAAGGAGGGAAGGAAGGAAGGCAGGAAGGAAGGCAGGAAGGAAGGCAGGAAGGCAGGCAGGAAGGCAGGCAGGAAGGCAGGAAGGCAGGAAGGAAGGAAGGAGGGAAGGAAGGAAGGCAGGAAGGAAGGAAGGAGGGAAGGCAGGAAGGCAGGAAGGAAGGCAGGCAGGAAGGAAGGCAGGAAGGAAGGAAGGAAGGAAGGAAGGAAGGAAGGAAGGAAGGAAGGCAGGAAGGAAGGAAGGAAGGCAGGAAGGAAGGAAGGAAGGAAGGCAGGCAGGAAGGCAGGAAGGAAGGAAGGAAGGAAGGCAGGAAGGAAGGCAGGAAGGAAGGAAGGCAGGAAGGAAGGCAGGAAGGAAGGCAGGAAGGAAGGCAGGAAGGCAGGAAGGAAGGAAGGAAGGAGGGAAGGAAGGAAGGCAGGCAGGAAGGCAGGAAGGCAGGCAGGAAGGCAGGCAGGAAGGCAGGAAGGCAGGCAGGAAGGAAGGAAGGAGGGAAGGAAGGAAGGCAGGAAGGAAGGCAGGAAGGAAGGAAGGAGGGAAGGCAGGCAGGAAGGCAGGAAGGCAGGCAGGAAGGCAGGCAGGAAGGAAGGAAGGAAGGAAGGATGGAAGGATGGAAGGATGGAAGGATGGAAGGAAGGAAGGAAGGAGGGAGGGAGGGAGGGAGGGAGGGAAGGATGGAAGGAAGGAAGGAAGGAAGGAAGGAAGGATCATCTTTTCCTCTTAATCACTGCAAGACAGGTATTATGTGGGTTCTGTGCAACTAAGCACATTTTGAACCGACTTTTATGTACCACTTTATTGGGTGGAGAAACAACAGATTTTATGAACTGTATTGTAATGACACTTAACACTACAGAAAACTAATAATCAGATACAATGTAATGGAAAAATGTCGGAGAGATTTAAAACCAAGAGTGGATTGAGACATTGGGAATGCTCTGTCAACTCTTGGATAACTTAGTAAGAACTAAACAAATTAACCCAGAGGAAAGCATCATGAAGTGATTCTTACAATATATGGCATATACGGACGATCTGTTAATGATAGCTTGAGTACTTGAGGCCAAAGAACAAAATGGAGAATGCGTCAAGGAAATTCTGGTTAAAAGTAAATGTGAATAAAACGGGGTATATGAACACCTCCAAAACAAGGTCTGGTATTTCGGATAATGACATTTCAATAAGTGGAGTAAATTACTAGGAAGTAGAAACATTTAAGTATTTAGGATTATTAGTCACTATGATAAGGACTGCAGCAAAAATATGAAAGAGAGAATTGTAGCAGGAAGTAGGATCCCAGTCGAAACAAACGAAATTGCAGATCTATAATGCAGTAGTAAAGCCAATAGTTATATATGTATGTGAAGCTTGGGTTATGACAGATGAAATAAAATGACAGTTGGAAAGATAGAAAAGGAAATACTGAGGGAGATTTCCAGGCCATGGATGGAGAATAAGAGAAAACAGTATACTATATAAATTGCATAAGATACCTAATATTGTGACACAGATAAAAGCTAAGAGAAAAGCATCCGCTGGACATGTGATTAGAATGGACGTGATAGAACGCATAAAAATAATTTTTGAAGGAAACCCGGGAGGGAGATGATATAGAGAAAAAACCGATGTTGAGGTGACTGGACTATCTGGAGGAGGATGTACGAAAGATAGGAGTTAGAAGACGGAGGAATGGGCTGTCATTGTTAAGGAGGCACTGGCTAAAGTTTAACAGCTATATGCCAGTGGAAGAAGAAGAAGATTATAATTACATTAAAAGTTCATAGAGAAACTGATGCGTTAGTGCACATGAGAATAGTGGGAAACCATTTGGTGATGCCAAAATATTCTACTGTAGTGCACACAGTTTGGGTGTGTCGTACATTCTATGAGTTCCTTCTGCTCACAAGTCTACTTCCATATATATTGCAGAGGTTGTTTATTTTCAAATTCCATTACACCGGAGGGAGACGCTTGACACTTGGCCGTGTCTCTGCAGGAACTTTCTTGTTCCATCGTGCTGTGGTTTAATGCTTCCCATGATGGCAATTAAGCAAATAATTAATGCCCCTTCACTTTCTTTGATATCCCCATGAAGAGCCGGCGACATTCCCCGACCCTTGTGTCTCTCCTCCTTCCACTGGTAATTACGGGATGCGTCGGTAATCGTGTTCTCCGCCTCATTTCAGTCGATGAGCACAATTTCTTGCCACCTTCATATTATCGACTGAGCTCTCGAGCTTGATCCCGTTAGCAAATAAGAACGAGCCGAAGATAATAGTAATGGTAATTATGATAGTAACAAGAAGCCATGGATTGCGAATAAATCGCATTACTGAACGTTTGAAATTAAAGTAATTAACGTGATTAATCTTAAAGTGGAAAGGACTTCTTGCAGAAGGCTTAAGCTTCAGTTCCAGTTAGACCAGGGTTAGTGTTCTAACATAACACGAGTGTATGTAGGCTTTACTAGATGACAGAAAGCATTACCAATAGAAAACACTAAACTTAACCTTAGCTTACACTCACCATAAAATGGTTTGAGCAATCTTGGAACTTTATTTACTCATTGTAAATCTATTTGCGCCAATCTGAGTGTGATGTAAAATATCGCATTTACTCGAAAATAAGACCTTCCTTTTTAACGGACTTAGAGCCAAGAACTGGGAGGGTCTTACGAACCGGTATTTCGTAAAACGAAAATAGTAAATGTATTACTGAGCTATAATTTAATGTCAATGTTTTATTAAACACCAACTATTGTTGTTACTCGCGAGTTTCCTTTCGCGACTTTCAATTTGTTTGGTTGTACCAAATACCCTCAACTTGCCGCTCGTACACCATTCTAGCAGTGAATTCCAAAATAACCTGCAGTGTCACTTTTTCGTGAATTTATATTACCACTAATACAGACAGGTACAAGAGAAACTCACTTTCAATATACTTGGTGCTGTAGTAATCAAAGATTTTGTTTTACTGGCAAGAAGAAAGTAGGTAGAAGGGTAGAAGCCACTAAAGAATGAAGGTCAACGTCTAACTCCCTGATTTTTTCTTCGCAAACAGAAAGTGAAAGGCACAACTTGTCCTTGTACAGTAACAAAGAAATTCGGAGGAACTGTTATTCTAGGAATTACAGCCTTTCCCAAAATAACGTGTCTAACATTCGCACACATATATTCTGCTTTCTAAGGTTCATCCGCAAAGCATGGCAGGAGTTACAATCCAGGGGGATTTTCAAGTAAATAGGTAGATAACACCCAGTTCATTAAAGGTAATATACAGAGTGGACCATAGCACGAGGTTAGTCGAGAATGTCAAGGTTCTTTCCTGATACAACCCAAAGCATCCCAGTAAAACAAGGGCCTCCCCGAATAATACGTGCAGCTGCGCCTAGATGGGTTTGGCTGCTTATCAGGTAACTGGATACGAGCTAGAACGACCAGAAGCTACCGGGAAATACAAGTTAAGCGGTCCAAGTTTGCAGCAACTTAAGCCAGTCACAGGTAAATACTGTGACAAAACGAATCCCACTTCTGACGCCAGTGTCACATAATGACAAAAGCCGTCCAAACTCCTTTTCTCACTTTATTTTACTTCTAAACTTTTGCCGATGTACTCATATCTCTTTCACTGACGCTATCAGAATCTCTAGTCTTTCCTGATGTTGTAAGTCACAACTTCTTCTCGTAGCCTTGACTCACTCCTTTCACTGTCTTTCTTCATCTTCTCTGTCTGTAATACACTCACTCCGACGATACAATCACCCGACGCTCGTTAAAACTTCTTCATTTCGACGTGACATACCACGACAATAACACACATACACACACACAGCTGTCTCGCACTCGCTGGCATAGTGACCGACCATTTCCCCCTTTGCTGTTTCCGCGCGTTGTTATATAGCTATGGCAATGTCAGATGAACCTTTCTCGACTTCCACAAACACGACGCACTCAGACCTCTCTCGAAAGCTCTGGAAAACGTTTGTGTTGCCGTTGTTAGCTACGTGTTGCTCGTGTGACTGGTGTGGGGAAGCTTGACCTTGTAGCTTTGCTCACCGTCCTGGAATGTGGTCTCAAGTGGCTTAGGCCCGACCGTTCTTTATTGTGCGCCGCGCCCATCCTTCCTATCCTATAACACTATTATACAATACCTAACTTTAGTATCACCTACGCATCACTTGTGGGTGGTCATCCCATCTAGGACCAAATGCACAACGCTTAGTCACCAATGCTTAACATTCAGGTCTTACCCAGAACTTCATCGATGAGCCATACCCAGGAATTAACACTTGAAGGGCTGTGTGCAAGATATACAGCATTTGGATCTTTCACTACACTAAGTGAGGTGCTTAAGTGGAACCCGACAATATACTAAAAGCACGTCTTTACATTTCGTAACGCCATCCAATAATTGACAATATGCCTGAGCAAAGAGCTGTAACCTATACACAGGTACAGAATAGTACTTCTTATAATTAAAAAGATAGTTCAAAAGATATGGCACATACAGAATAGAGAAGCCTATCACATCGCTTAAGCGCAGGGTTAACTCGGTATTGTTCTTAGGGTGAGCTAATACCTGAGACTTATCTGTTCTTAGTTGAACTGGTTTTTCCATTTATCGTTTGTCTTTAGCCTTTCTATTTCTTATAGAACTACCTGTCACTCTCTTCGCATATTGTTTAAATTTATCCTCTCTAGTATCTATATCTAATTGTTGTCCTATATATTTGCAATCTGTACTTTATTCATTCCGTCATTTTCCATTATTCAGTCACTTTTTGCGATTATTTTGTCAATTTCATATTTTGAAGTCCTTCCTATCTATATAACTGTTACTTATACAAGTATGTAAGACATATTTACGTTATAATTAGCGACTGTTCCACTCTATCACTATGACTGTATTTTCTATTCATTTTTGTTTTGGAGTTGTCAGCGTCTGCTTCCATTGAAATCTATCTCTGGCTATTTGTCCACTGCATACCTAACGTGTCTTTGAACTCTTTGGACTACCTTTGTCTTGGGCAACCTCTATTTCTCTTCCCTCTTCTTGTGCCCCATATTGTTGTGGTGTATGCCCATTTATCTTGCTGCATTCTGATCACATGTCCTGCCCATTTCTATTTGATCATCTGTGCACCTCTAGCCCGTTTTTGAACCTCAGGATTTTGCAGCCTGATCTTTCACCTCGTATGCCTGTTTTGGAGAATGAATTTCAAGCTCCAAAATGTACCCATGCCAGTTTTCGTCTTCCTCGTATTTCTTATTTATCTGTTATTTGTATTTCTTCGTCTCTTGTTCCTGCCAGACTCACCATCTGGCCTAGTTAAAATTTTTTAACTCTATATGTAATTAATTTATATAAAGTAAACCACACTTACAAATGAAAACAATTACTATGACTTTGCAAAGACAAAGAAATCACAGAGTTTCCTCTTTACCTTCCCTTTGAAAATATCAATTTCTTTGCCAAGACCAAGAGCTAAACTCAGCCATACGAAACAGAGTACTGAGGAAATCACGGAGTTCAAAGCGAAGTCTGACAAGCGAGGCTCCCGAAAAGAAACGGCAGAGAGAAGAGCAGTATTCCACAAAAGAAAAAGGAAAAGCTGATAAGAATGCCTATCATCCAGTAAAGAAGAGGCTACCATTCCTAATCTCAAACGAAGAATTCAAACACAACCAACACAGTCCATTTGGTTACATGCAACTTTGTGGGAAATCATTAATAGCATATACTGGGTTGTCTTTAAGGGAGATTGAAATATAAAACTCCTAGATAGTCCAAGAAAATTCACGTTATCATTTCTAAGCTGCAGCTCTAGTTTTCCTGTATGTGCAGACACGCACGTTAAGAACAGTCTGTTCTCAAAGCAAGATCTAGGTGGAGAAAGCATTCAGTCAGCTGTATTCAATATTGTGTCCACATTTTGTTTCGTTTATTCCTTTTTCGACTAGAATCATTGCGTTGGATTTCAAGCATACAACCAAGAGCGTTATATTAAAGTTTAAAATGTTTATTACTTTCTCCATTGCTTAGTTAATGGATAAGAGATTCAGGATGTATCTTGTACAAATATTTCGAGCATCTAAACAACAAGGAAGTTCATATAAACATTGACCTATAAATCTTATTAGACAGTTATTAAAAGGTATCTCAGGGAGATGCCATAGCCTAAACGGGCTTCCATTCTTTCTTTTCTGGACTTGGGCTTTTGGGTATACGTTATAAGTTGCAAAGATTTTAGCCATATATGCACTTTATAGTGTATTGTGAAAAAGGATAATGTGACAAATCCCAGTCATGACACCAGAGTCACAAATGACAAAGTCCAGTTGTTGTTAATGTCACTTTATTCCTCTTCTAAAGCGCAATAACAGAAAACGCAGTTCTCTTTCCAATCCTTAACGCAATCTACTATTCGTCGTGGCCTTGCAACTCACAGCTCTTCTTACCACAAAACGGTAATACTACTCCACTGTTCACATAAGCAACTCCGACTGTTCACTCACTAAAAACTGTTCCAGTACTCAACGCGGAAGGTGATTCAACACTTAAAAAAAAATTAGTAACTCAATGCAAAACTTTGAAGAACTGTTCTAACACTGGCTCACTCACTCGGTCGTATAACCAATACGAAGTGCTGGTGAATTCTCTGGAAAATACATCTTTCCTCGACACTACTGATAAGCAAGTCGGCAGGCGAATGTTTTTCAAGCAGCAAGGAATCGCTCTGTTCTGCCGCACTCATTGTCATCTTGTTTACTCGCCGCACAGTATTATGAGGTGATCTATCTCTGCTCACCTTTTGAGCCGCGACTGCGCGCCGGTGTCACAGTATTTATCCGAAATTTATATCAACAGACAGTCTTCTTAGTTTTCGACAAAACCGCGGTTAAGGGAAACATTAATATAAATTGTTGCATGCTATAAAGGAAGTCTGTAAAAATATTCCCCCGCTTCCTGAAAAGATGACTAACACAAATAAGTTACAGTCGTTTTATATTTATAGTATTCAAACACATATACACTCACGCAAGCGTTAACATCAGTTCTGCAAATGCCTACCCACATTTCCTCCTCCACATATTCCCTTTACTGAGTACAACATAAGCAGAACAACCACCAGGGGAATCAAAACAGGATGAAACAGATTTCAGGTAGAAAAGCACCTTATCTTGTTGGAAACAAATTTAAGTGCACTAAATAGCTCATGTCTTCGCTAAGCCGGAAGATGAATGACAAAGAGGAAGATACATTTATGAGCTTTAGTTGGGGAAAATTCTCCTTTGTGGCAGACAAAGCGAGTGCCTGGCACTCTCATTTGTAATTTGTTTCAAAACTTTGCAATTTCGACATTTCGAGAAAACGACGTAGTTTGTATATAAATAACTAAATTATGCCTAACTCGGTGGTTTATGTGTATGCTATTTTTGGTTCACAGTAAGTTAAGTTACGAGTACAAAGCAATATCAAACATTTAATCAATAGCTTAAGCCAAATCCTAGAAGTTCTCACAAGGTAGCACCAGTGATTTTTAATAAGGAGTCCGGGATTCGAATCCTATACTAACAAATATACCTATTCCTTTTAGTTCTTTCCAGGTTTCCTTACTATGCAAATGATACTAGTAGTAGTGGTGGAGGTAGTACTAATAGTAGTAGCAGCAGGAGTAATAGTAGGAATAGTAGTAGTTTTTTAATTTTTTATTGTTTTATTTTTTTAGTGATAGAGGAAAAATCTTCAAAAGACCACTCTGTGATGAGTTGGGTTTTTTCCAACTAAAAAGCCCCTATCTGTTCTGCACACATTACGGAACCACCTTTCGGGATAACTTCGTACATGTCGCATCCATTCTTATCCCTTTATTTCATCATTTTCCTTATCTTTGAGAATACTGGTTATTTCAATAATAATTGCCAACTTCCTCTCGTTTTCTAGCATCTATGTTATGATATTTTGCTAAGTGATGTTTTCTCCGATTTGCTGGACATATTTTTGTCTAAATTGACTCTATTTAGTACATATTAGGATTGTGTATCCTTTTCTTCGTAGTATGCACATACTTCACTGATTACCAGTCACTTTATAGAGGTAAGTCTTCAATCGCCCGTGTCCAGATAAAAATTGTGTGAGATAAAACCCAACTTGACCATGAGTCCTATTCAGACAGGGTTCTACCTTTATTATTAAGGTCTTAGTCCATTGAGCTGTTTTGGTTTCTGAATCCTATTCGGTTTGCCTTCTTCTAATAGAGGTGTCCCTCGTCTGTGTTCTGTGGTCCTTTTTGTTATATCTATTTCTATATGAGCACTCTTTGGCTAGTGGTTGTATAGGTAAAGTTCCCGCAATTGCTTGTTCGTCTATTTAACGTCCTAACTAAATAAGGACGGATTTGAAGATAGTTGAATAACACCATTTTTAACTGATCTAATAGTTTTCATTTACAGAAAATAGGGCTTCATGCATTTTGTTAATACGTCCCTAAGAATTAAACATATTATCTTATGATAGACTACAACGTTGCAAAACACGTATTTCTCACATAAATCATCAGGGGTACTACGAGGTGTTAAATAATAAAACTATTAAAACCCAAAACTGAATCTTGAAAAATAGCTGTCATAGCTACACGTAGAAAGCGTGGTAACATAACATTTTCTATATGTATTCAAAAACCGGTAAGAGACAACACCACCCTCCGGATAAATCAATGGTCATAAAATACTTGGCACGATAATGTGACTGCCTTAGTGATGCCATCTATCAGCAGGTTACTCAAGCAAGTGGTATAACGTGGCGATTACAGAACCAAAGTCAACATTTTGGTACATACAGTCTCGACCTATGTAAAATCCGTCGCGATATATCCACAAAGTTATACTGATATTAAGATAATATAATATAGTCTCTAATAGTATCTTTTGAATAGAACATTCACTTTTTGGATTTTGTCCTTAAAAGACTTAACTTTTAATTTTACACAGAGCCACATCAGGCCTTTAGGATATATGCACAGCTATTTTAAAGCTATTTTTAAATGTATCTGCTTGAGAAAGCACCGAAAGTTACACAAGTTTCGTTTTTGTACATTTATTGTTTTGGGCAACCACTTTTTCATGCACATGAAATTAAAGCAACTAGCCGCAATAAATTATTCCCCAATTTTAATCATAAAAGTGTATCACGACATATTTGTAGATGACGAAGGACTAAGCAAATCCCCAAAAATAAATGACAAAATGTAAATTATGGAGGTGTAATATGAACAGAGACAAATAAAGAAATCTTTTTAACGTCAGCAACGTGCAAAATATGAGATAAGAACCTAGCAAATAATAATAAAGGAAAGCCTTTTCTACTGCATTACATTCTCTTGAACTTCTTTACTGTTTCCTCTACAAACTACTTTTAGAAAAGGTTATTCTTCTATCTGCTTTATGTTCGTTAAAGTAAACATTTGTAGAAATGCTTTATTACATACATATTCCCTTGAATATACCATGGGAGTAGAGGACATTTGGATATATGTTTATCTCCATTAATGTAAACTACATACAAGAATAAGCTAACTTAAGAGTAGTTTGTTAAGCCAGAAGTAGAGAAAGTAATGTGAATTTAACATAACATTTTATTTAAATAAAACAACAAGGTTATTTAAGGCAAAGTGGTTCCACAATAACTTCTAAAATTTAAGTTATATACCTTTAATTATTAGTTTGCCATTGGTAAGTAATACCAATTTATGGAACACAATTTCCCCAAAGGATGGATAAATTCCACTACTCCTAATTGCGCAGATTTTTTACCTGTAGAGTGGTGCAGAATTAGAAATAGTGAATGCAGTGATATTTCTAAAATACTTCAAAAGGTAAGTATTGTACTTATAGTTATAAAATACAAATATGTGTGAAATCAAAGAGGTAATTCTTTTTTGTAGTGCTCAAAAACATTAATTCACTTTATACGCATTATTTGAATGGATAGAAGTATATTTTGGATCGACAAAAAATTTGAGGAATATTACAAGTGTGCCCAAATTATTGGACATTTAGCTGCCCCGTCATATTCCGGGCATTCTATACCACCGATTATTTAACCTGGGCACACCCCATCCTAATCCACAGGCGAGATAGAGCACGCGACGGATCTAGCCATAATCTAGCAACAGCATATTAAATGTTACTGAAGAGGGCAGTTGGACTTACCCATTGACTTACAGTTTTGTGTAGCTAGATAAATGAGAGCTAGAGAAAAATCAGTCCGTGATATTTGCCAATACCAATTAAAAGGAAGTTAAAATTTTCCAGCTGATTTCTAATTAAAATGTTTATATTTTAGTGTAGGTACACTAATAAAATTAAAGTTTTGCTGATCTCCGTGTTGTTAAAATAAGTGTTTATATATGAAGATCACTTTATATTAATATGCCTTTGGTGTTTTTAGAATAATGTTGCATGAAACACAAAGATATCCCGGATCAGAAAGTATTAGCTATGCGAAATTTTAGCGTAATAATTTGCAGAGAAATATAGAAGGAAAATGCGAAATGCACACGTTAAGTTTGAAGTGTTGAATGTGTGTGAGAATGGAGGAGAGATACACATGTAACGCTCCTATCGTTGACCTTATATTGAAAGTGAACCAGGCAATGCGTAACTGAAGTACATGAGCATATAGCTGAATCCGCTAAGAGCTCTCAAATAATGAACACGGGGGTTCTTCGGCTTTTAAACTACAATGGGATGAAACTGGAATTAAAAGTGCTTAATGTTTGTAGATGAGATTTTCTGCTTTTAAAAGAGTAAATGGACAGGAGTAAAAACAAAGCGTTATTTGGTTTCACGCATAGAGAGAACAGCTATCAAACAAACTGTTACACTTTATTTCATTTAATTCTCCAGCGACGAATTCAAGTACAGGTTAATTGAAGCGTATTTAAATGTAAAACCACGAATGTTATTAAAAGAAATACAGTCTGCTGTCGAACTAATATAAACTTTTCAATGCGACAGCAAAGCTGCACTGTTTGCAAAGCTCGTGAGGCATCCGAATTAGGTTAAACAGTTCGTAAAGTGAATACATCATGTAATGTTGTCAGGACCACGTTTTGTTTCCTAACTCTACAGGACATGTTTATTTAGGACGACAGTACGCGCAGCTGTGTAAACTTTTTATTCGTTGACCTATAGTAGTAGCACATGTATATAAATAGGTGAATGTCATTGTCCCTCCGGAACAAACGACATACCAAATTTCAATTTTATAAAAAGAAAATTCTGTTATGCATATCCATCAGGATTTTCTGTTTGCTGGTCATGTAAATTTTCGTTATTTACTGGATGCATTAATGGTTTCGAAATCAATGAAATGCAAATGTAACATCATTGCAGGAATTAAATACTTACACAGGGTGTTCATTCTTTAATACCTGCTGTACGTTTACTCACTTTGATTTAAACCAGTATCAGTTGTGTAGTTCCCGATAGTTTATCAGCATTAAGACAATACCTCAACTGTTATGGAGTGCATGACGTATACCTATGGAATGGAAAGTGGCTGGAATAGTCAATTTACATAAAAAAGTGGACACACACAAATGCTGCAATTACAGAGGAATTTTTCTTTTGAATTCAGGGTACGAAGTGTATACAAGCATAATTATAACAAACTTGCAACCAATTGTGGAAAACATGCTACAGGAAGATCATTGTGGTTTCTGTAAAGCGAGGTCCTGTATTGATGCCATTTTCACCATAGAACAATGGAAAGGCGAATACAATATAATTTACTCCTCTATTTGCTGTTATTAGACTACGAGAAATCATATGACAAAGTAAATAGGCGTAAACAGTGGAACACACTGAGAGAGTATAGCATACCATCTAGTTTAATTAATACTATTAAGTCTTTGTATGATCAAACACAAGGTAAAATGCAAAATAAATGTAAACCAACTTTGATCACAATGCCAAATACGAGACTACGATAAGGCTGTGAATTCTCTACTATTTTATTTGATATTTATCTGAACCGAATTTTTCAGGAATGGAAATTGACGGATCCAAGAGGCACAAACATAGGCACACATAAGGAGATTTAAACTGTTTTATTTGCGGACGACCAGGTACTGTTAGGTCCAACATGATGTAACAAAATTGGCAAAGGTTTTAAAAGATTATAATATGAAAATATCCTGCAGCAAAACAAAAGTAATGGCAATGGAGGGTAAAGCAATGAGGAGAGCAAAAATGGTCAAAAATGTTCAAATATCTAGGATGCAATATAACGAATTGTAAAATGGATTTAGACTTAGAGGAAAACCTACAGAAATATAACAGGACAAATGGAATTATAAGGGAACACGTTGGAAGAAATAAGACAAACTGGATTTTACAATGTTCTTTCAAAACCTGCAGTGTTATACGGCAGCGAAACATGGACCATGAGAGTTCAGGATCTGAGAAGGGCAGACGCGGCACAAATGATCAGTTGGAAAGGTAACAAGAGACAAAAGGAAAAACAGCGAAATAAGTAAGAAACTAAATATAAATAATATTACAGAAAAATTTTTACTCAGGACTACCATGACAGACTACCTGGTTCGACCTTGAAAGGAAGAAGAACAAGAAGGCAATCGTGACACTGAATAATATGTATAGTGTTTATTCTGGACGGAAACCCAGATGGTGACACCCAAGTAGATGGCTAGTAAAATCATTAAAAGGTTAAAAATATTGTTTGGATGATCCTCGCTAAGTTTGCTCGTGGTTTTTGTACTCGCACAAAAACCACGAGCAAACTTAGCATTGTTGGTATACACCTTCTGGAATTCCCAAAATTCTCAACACGGCAAGAACACAATAAAACTGAAGTGAACACTACAAAAGGTTGCTCTAAAGGCCGATTTACATAATGGGACGTGAACATAAAAGTTTGAGGGAAGCATTCAAAGCTATGTAAGCGTGAACAATTGGCGTAAACGAGTACGTGAACCCAGAAAACAGTGAACTTGTCACAAAGGAGGAAAGAAACATTTTTTTAAAAAATGCCTGCAGTGTATCTAATATAATCTGAAGAATCATAAAGTTTTGGATTTCCTCATCAATTGAGAAATTTGTATCAACATCTTTTTTCGACTTATTGAAGGGATTTGCTGTAATAATAGCAAAATCTAGACGTTCTCTGTATCTCGCCAATTCACTAAAATAGTGGAAAGGTAAGTCACTTAACGATTAAGTATTTAAATTTCTGTAGGCTTAGCCATAGCTCAGTTGACTTAACACCTGCCGGTTATGTGGGGGTTCCTGAGTTTGATTCCAGCTGGAGGGTGGACATTTTTCTTTAGCCAGGATTATTACCCACCTCCCTAGAGTCTGGAAGTGTGAATGTGTGTGTGTGTGCGTGCGTGCGTGCGTGTGTGTGTGTGTGTGTGTGTGTGTGTGTGAATATAAATACAATCCAAGGATTAACACCAAAAGTAAACGAGTGAACATCATTGTCATAAGAAATTGTTCCATAGCTCTCTGTGTTCGAGGTGAAAGTATGAGTTTTGGTTGAAGCCAAATTAAACTACATGGGAATAACCCAAATTCTTATTAATTCCGAATATTTAGCATAACTGTAAAGCGTAAAACAGAGAGAAATTATTTCTATACAATAAAATGTAGAACTTGTTACGTGTCACTATTTTTGGGTTAGTAATTTCCTAGGCACTTCTCATCATTGATTTCAGTTTTGTGCCATTATAAGTAGCAATATTTTTGTATTGGTCGGGCAAAGTATGTGGTATTTCAAAACCTGTCGCTGAGCTCTTAAAATATTTGACTATCCCTTAAGCCTCCTATGATCTCATTGTACCTACAAGGAAATATGTAATGAAAACTTTTCTATAAAACTTTATTTTTATTAACCTGGAATAGCTAGAGGAACACGCTTTTGTTATAGTAGTTTGTTGAAGAGTGTGTAGAGGAATTTATGTGAAAGTAAATCATCACATAATTTGATAGGTTTTCCAGAGTGCGACACTTTTAATGCTGTCTCAAATATTTCAGTCCTTGTTGACCCTACTGACAGCTGCTGCAGTGGTGAAATACTCTATATTTACCTCAGAGGAGTGTGAGAATAGAGAACACCGCTAAGTTGACTAATAATTTTAATGAAAGCTAATAAATTAGTTTTTTGAACCGAGTTTCTGAGTATTCCAGAGTATTGAACTAAGCAGTTTCTAAATGTCTTCTACTTTCTTTATTTAACGTCCTGATATGGAGGACCTACACCTCCCGAGTTATAAGGGGCGCCTGAAGTCAGATGTCTGTCGAGAAGCAGGCAAACCCTGTATCAGAGAGGATAGTCAAGATGGGTCTACAGCCCGCGATCTAGCACAAGAATGAGGAAGAAATAATGTGAAATGAGGGCGAAATGGATAAAGGGAAACGCGATGGTGGAGCAGTTGGTGGATTCCGGGGGAAACCGGAGAACGATAAAATCTAGCCTAGACGCCATTTTGTCCACCATAAATCCCACATATAGACCCCTGAGATCAAATCCGATTGTTTCTAAATCTTAACACTAGAACCTATAACTATTGAAGTATGCATCATATTTTTTCATTTCTTTTTCGTGGTTTTAATCCGGACATCATAACGCGACTATATTGTTTGGTTTACATTACAATAAGCATGAACTTCTTGTTGTTAATAGATATCACACACAATGATAAAGCTGAATTCCTTTCATAAATGGGAATACATTTTGGAAGTTTGGGTCATTGAGGACTTCTGACAGATCGCTCGGAATTGAGTTATGAATTCTACTCAAAGTAGGTATCTAGGGCAATATATGATTAAATGTTGAACAGTGAGAGTGCTTTGACACTGGTAACATGTACAATGTTACGGCTGTGTGGCCGATGCAAAGTCTGGTAATACGAACTTGATTAGGTCGTCGAAGCGTAAGATCGGAAACCTGGAGTTCACAACGTGAAGCTTACTGTGGACGAAAGAGCACCAATCATGTGTCCACCTCTGCAAAATAGTCCTCATATGCTGAAAATCTTGCTGAGGGATGTGATCGTGTTAGCTAGAGGTAGTTTTGTTATATTTTAACTTCTGATGAATCAATAACTTTACTGTTTAAAATAACCTTTTCCATAATAAAAAAAGCGTAATTTGCCATGAGTTCACTGGAACTCTAATTGCCTTAGCTGCCTAACTTATCCTAACTGAGCTTCCTAAGCAAATTTTACTGACAAAAAGTAACTTAAGTTTCCTACACTAACTGGTTTTAACAAACGGAAATTATTTATTCCAATTGTTTATCTATCCCTTATAATTTTTGTAAAACTATTAATCTTAGCCTCCAATAATTTCTGTATCAAATTTTATTCTATGGCCCTTGATCCAATTTCAGAATCCTTTGTACTTATTAGTACGATCAAACAAATCCAGAAGGCTTGTGACAAGAAATAAGAATAAAAATGGAGAAATGCTCTAAGAATCATTAAGAACAAAGCGTTTCATGCCATGGATTGTCTAACTACACAGCGGGTTGCCTATGTTTACACAGGTGAAACAAATGCACAGAATAGCTACTATTTTCAAGATGCCACCACTAAAAGTTGACTGTTGATCACTGACCAATAAATCACTTATTTGGCTTTTACTCCTGTTTCCTGGAACTTTGGACTACTCTGTGTGTAGTACATATAATCGTAAATTCTATGGCTTTTCTAAAATGTTTTAAATGCCATTTTTGGGCAGGAAGAGTAGAATTATCTCTGTCTTAATAGCGAATACCAGTTAACTGGAAGTATGTTGCAGCATGGAAAGCACGCAGAGTAGATTTATCGAAAAACTCAAATAAGGCAAGTTAATACCTACAAGCATGCATATTATGTAGCCAGTATATATATAATCATGGACAGCTTTAAGGACAACTAAATAGCGAAAATTACCATTAAGTGACGCTCTTTTGTACATTCATATTAATTAGATATTTTCTCTTTAACATAATGTATGTTTTACCACCTTAGTCACAAAATTAGTATTTTCAATAAACATGTTTAAAATATCACTTCATCTAGCATTGTGAATATTATATTGCGCAGAAAAAATCTGATGTGTTGCACTCAGATGACTTTCTCTACTCTTTTACTAACCATTCCTACGAGCTCTTATTCCTATACCTTCTTCGTGTTAGTCGAGGTCAACATTTGCAGTAATTAACTTATTGCTTATTTTCTTGTAGGCACAAGGGTAATACAGCAGGCTTTCAGCAGAAGTAAATTTTTAAACCTTTGAAATTTGGTTCTCTTTACACGGTTTACGTATAAAAAATGAACAACGGTGTCACATTTGACCAAATTTTAAGTTTTCCGAACTTGACAAAAGGAACAAGGAATATTTCCGAAAAATTTCACTCTACCAAAAAAAAAAAAAAAAAAAAAAAAAAAAAAAAAAAAAAAAAAAAAAAAAAAAAACAATTTGGACATAGGTTACGTGTTTAAGCGAGATGTACTTTTTTGAACAGTAACATTGTTGTCTATCTTTTACGGTTACGAGTTATTCAAAAGTCATCCAGAGGAAACAGGACTACATAGGCTATAGTCAGAATTTCAAATTATGAATTTCATTTGTTATAAAATATCTTAAACATATGTTATTTTCATCCAAATCATTAGAACCATTCTCTAGAATATCAACATTTTCCATGTAAAGCTAATTTAGGTTGGAGCAATATTCTTCAAAATCTTCGTGGTGCATCCTTGAAAGACATTAAAATTAAATACCAACTTTGGCTTTCAACCGACTTTTCGTTTTCCAGTTATGCTGTCCATAGAAGATACACACACAGACACAGACACACACACACACACACACACACACACACACACACACACACACACACACACACACACACGGGCCTTTTTCTATAAATGTTTTTTTTTATTCAGGGGCCTCAAAACATATTTCTGGTGAAATCTCGACATCGACTTTTTGGTTGGAATACAGTACTTCCTGTACTTAGTAGTAGAGAAAGTAAAAGGGTCACACAGCCTCATAGATTTTTGAGTAGAAATAAACACTTCAGCCCATCTTTTATGGGAGGTTATTCGCTAGATTATGTTTATATTTTATTGAAATAAATCAACAATTTCCCACATTTGTGGGTTGCCAAATTGACAAAGTAAACAAAAAGACAAATAAATTTATTAAGTCATTAGACAAACTTTGGAGTTTAGGTTTAGCAGGGCCATAATATTGTGATTAGAATTAATAATAATATAGTTTTACGGAATTAAAAAAAAAATTGAATACCTACGTATTCTAAAACATAACAAAAAATATTCTGTTGCACTTTTAAGGTCCGAATAAGCGTGATCTAAGGATGTTTACAGGACCACGTATTGTGGCGTTAATGATTTTCCTTATGTTGGTAGTTGGAAGTATCTTTCCAAAAGTTCACAAAAAGGACTGGAATTGTGCCTCAGGCACCTACCATGAGACCAATAATCTCTGTTATCCAACTGTTTTTTGTTTTTTTTTTTGTTTTGTTTTTTTTTTTTTTTTTTTTTTTTTGGTGGGTTTTTTATAAAGGGGTATGGTAGGTGCGTAGATTGTTTTACCATATGGACTTCCATAGGTTGACTTAGATGGTACTCAAACCTTAGGTTTGGATCAATAATAAATCCCCTTTTGTTGTCTTTTCTGTACGCTACAATGTCGATCCGAGTGTGCTGACTGTTGTGGATAAACCGTGGACCTCTTCGCATACCTTAAAGTTCTTTTCGCGCAGTTCCTCGGCGATGGTGGTGACGTGATTTTCTGAGTACCTCACCGTGGGGACAGGAATCCAGGACGTGAGCCAGTGTTTCTTTCTCTCTGCCACATCTACGACAGAGGCTTCCGTCCTGAGATCTGCCCGGAACAGTACGTACAGCAGACACACTTGCTGTCATTTTAATGCTTCTTGCCACTCGCCTGAAGAGAGTCCATGGTGATGTCGAACTCAGTTGTTTGCTGGGCTGTATTCCTTAAAGAATACAGCTATCCCCTTTTGTGGTAAAGAGCACCAGTTTATGAACTCTCGTTTCCATAGTTATTGATGGATTTTTCTTGTATGTGGCAGCCCGCTGCTTACAATGGAGATGCTTGCAACATCTGTGATTTTGAGAGTCTGTAAACAATGTGTGGATTCAGAGGAGATATCCCGCAGTTTTGTGACGTATACATTTTCATGCACGATGAAGAGCATTGCATGCGTTAATTTGTTAAAGATAAACTTCCCATATTGCTTTGAATTTCAAATCAGTATATAGTATACTGTCTGGTGTACTCGTGGGTAACTGCAAAATGTCTTTGAGACAGCTCTTAATAATTTTATGTGTGGTGCTCACAAAGTTGACTGCTACTTGCTTGATCTCGGCGGTTTGGGAAGTATACACAAGACTCGGACAGATAGCTTTATTTAACACAATAAATTTCTGGTAGGCTTTGAGTAAAGGAAAAGATTGTGGTAATTACAATTTACTGTGTAATGCTTTCAAAGCAGAATTAGCACACACTTTAAATACACCATTGAAGGAGACGCTGAGATATCTAATTTCTTCTGTACCATTTATAGTGTTTATTTTGATAATTTCATCAATATTTAGCACCTCATTTATTGGTGTTAATTTTTGTAGCTTCTGTGTCCTCAAGCTGTTTTACTTGGATCAGTATTTCACAAAATAAAATACCCATTTTCAGAGTAAATACAGAAAAGAGCAGAAATACTTTTTTAGGATTATAAAAAGAACCTTATGTACCTTTGAGTTAATAGTTGATTATTGTTACAAATACTGATAAGTTGCAATAAAATATAGTACAGTTAAGAACTTAAACGTTTTATGTTCCTTAATACGTAAGTTTAATGTTTCATTAACATAGGGCGTTTAGTACCGGAAAGGATTTTACGGCCCTTAATAATAAAAAGGGGGAAAAAACGAAAATAATGGAAGTCATATAAACTAAGCGGGTTTATAGACTCAAAGTAATAGAGAACGTCTAGCTTTGTAACTAAGTGAAATTTTGTAGTGCATGAAGTTGGTAAGCGGCCATGCGTATTTATAGCTCACATAAAATATACGGGGGCAAAGCCCATCAAATGATAATTTTAATTAATTTTGCTTTTCTGACTCGGGAATTAATAATATATTCAATGTTACCTGCACACATATGTAAAAAAGCAAGAATTATGAGATGAAATGTGATCGAAATATTTATTATGAAGTATTTCAACGAGATATTATTAAAATAATAGCACGGGACTTTTAGGGTAAATGCGTTGCAGCAGGTGAGCGGTACATTCCCAGAGGCTATAATTTATGGGGTAATAAAGTGAACGCAAAATTTCTAAAATATGAGGCTAATGTTGAATGAATCATGTATATGTGGAAAACCGTATGAAGGTGGATGCAGCGTTGTCATAGCCACGAGCACAAAAAAGGAAAAAAGAGTGTGCATTTCCATGCATTTCAGCCACATCATAGTTTTGTGAACGGCAATATATGGTAGTGCAATCCAACGTGACCAGTACAAACAAATGGAATCACATTATGTACATATTATGTCTATAAAATTGTTTAGCGGTGATTTTGAAATGTGCAGCATGAGACTTAAGATATTTTGGTTTAACTTTATTTCTTCACTTGCATATGCATTGAAAACACTGTGCAGCAAATATGACCCATTTTCTGTCCTTTAAATTAAACCGCGTCAATTTGTATAAATAAAAATTTATTTATTTTACATCTGAAACCTAAAATGGTCCATCGGGTACGTTTTTGTAGTTATTATTATTTTTTACTTATCTACTTTTGACTTTTTCTACTACGTATAGTAAGTAGCGGAAATATTATATTTGACTCAACATTGCGATGTCGATATTTCATCAGAAGAGCATTTTTAGTAAGCGGCTCGTGTGTGTGTATATGTGTGAGTGTGTGCGTGCGTGTGCGTGCGTGCGCATGCGTGTCTGTGTGAACAGCATAACTCAAAAACAAAAAGTCGGTTAAAAATCAAAGTTGGTATTTAAGTTTAATATCTTACCAGGATGCAACCCGAAGATTCCTACACCCTAAACTACACTTATGTAGAAATTTGTTCGAAGATGTTGATTTTCTCAAAAATGTTTCTAATGCTTTTGATTAAAATCCCATATGTTTAAGATATTTTTATGGCAAATGAAATTTCTTTTGAATTTTCTGGCTATAGCCTACATAGTCCTGTTTATTCTTGACGACTTTTGCATAACTGGTAAACCGCACGACTAACAATGTTCTAGTAGGGCGTGCGCCTAACGGGAGGTTAAATCAGAAGTATGTTAAACTATAAAAGCATTAACATAATTATAAATTACCTATTTATGATTCTATTACAATATTTACTATCGAAGAGAAGGTATTTTAAACACTATTTCTATTTGATGTGAAAATGACTTCCATTGCTGGAGTTAACAGTATTGGGAAATATCTTAGGTCACACCATTTTCATTAGGGCAGATCCAATAAAAAATTCGCATATTATGGATATAAAGGCGGGATGCAATATAAACTTTAAGGTGTCTGGAATCAGTTAAGCTCATATTGATTAAAGAATACCGCTCCATTCAGGTTGCTGTGATTTATTCGCCGAAGTCGCGAGCTCTAGCCGTAAGATTAGCAGTAAAGTTCTCCCTCGCGCTGCATAGAGTGGCTGGTCTAAGTTTAAATTAACGTCGTGTCTACATTACGTATTGTGTACATACAATCTTGTGCAATATTAGTTTTTAATATGAAGGCAACGTTGGCAGAAGAGACTACACAGTTGTCTGTAGCCCTAATATTCCATCTCTCGCGTGTGAGACTAGTCTGCTGAGTACACACACACACACACACACACACACACACACACACACACACACACACACACACACACACACACACACACACACACACACACACACCGTCTCTCCATCTCTGGCTAAGCTACTACAGCACTGACTTAATTGGAAAACTCTGCACAATATCTTCTGCCGTTCTGAGGCCCAGCCTTCCTAGTGAAAATGTGGAAACAATGGACGTCCCTCTGAAATCTTCTTTCTCCCAACATGGTGGGAATCTCGAAATGAATCCTCTCCGGCTTAAGGATGGGAAGTTTTCTCGATGAAGACATCGTGGGGACATGATTAGGACTCTAGCCTCGTATAAAAAGCCCGGGCTCTGTATTTCGAGAAAGAACTACAAAGGTGTAACATCTTCATACCCTGAAAACCTTTCTGTTACAATACAACTCGTAAGTGACCTGAATGGAGGAACTACACAGTGCTTTCAGGTCCACCTTTATTTTATCTACATTTATCTAGTATTGTATTCCGCTTTAAAAACAAAAAATATGTAACAAAAACAAAAACATACGTGAAAATTAAAATTGTGTTTAATACTATGCTTGGTTTTTAAGTTCAGCATCTTCTAATGATAATTTTCTTAAGTGCCTTCTGATCATTTGAACGAAATCGGACCGGAGTTATAGATAATTTTCATTTTGGGTACTAATTAATGGCTATTATCTTCTTAAGCAACACCTCGTAAAATTTATTTTTAGATAGTCGAGTGTAGCTGGGAATAACGCCACAAATGCTACTATGTTGTGACGCTGGGCGCAGCACATCACACAGGATAATCGGGGCCAAGCTACTTCACACCACACGCCAGGCGCAGCGCATGTCAAAGGCGCTCATGCGAGCTAACACGTGACAAAGAGCGGAGCACGGCAAAGGTTTTTTTCTTTAGACAATTCGAGAAGTGTCCGGCATCCGGCGTATTTGCGTAAGTTCGAGTAAGGTCCGTGTTACGTCATCCTCACTATATAAGCAGGCGATGCAAAAAGCACTGTCCTTAGTTTGAGTGTAGGTGTCAGTTGCGTCGAACGGAAGAGTGCGAAGCAGTTAATGAATGTCGGTTTGACTAGCTCGGCAGTCAGTTGTTCGACAGACAGAGAAAGTGAAGGAAGACAGAAAGGAGTGAGTCGAGGTTACGAGAGGAAAGCTGTTGTGACTTGTAATACCACAAAGGGGTGTAGACTGCGTGAACGTCAGTAAAAGAGAAGTCTATATGTGCAAATATTTTTGAAGACAATAAAGTGAGAAAAAAGTAATTGGACTAGACTTTCGTCGTTTTTGCAGCCATATTCTGCACTACTTCATAGAACAAACGGCATCACTCCGACACACTTCGGAGCATAGTAACAAGCTTTAGCCTGTATTTTAGAGAATATTTTGTTCTCCATTTGTTAACTATTGCAGCTTCTGTGTGCTCAAGCTAGGTGGTTTATTTGTTTGAAAATAAACGCGAGTTTGTTTTTACCACATTTGTGTTGAACATCTTTTCTGTGAATGAAAGCTTGTGGTATAAATGATTCGATTTCCCAGAAACCACTGAAGATAGCTAAGCTTAAGATAATATCATCTCTAAATAGAGTTAGAGGTCTCTTTTTAATTTAATTTCAACCCTTTAAGTAATTGGTAATACATTTTAATTAAACGATAATGTAATTAAGACTAATACCCAGTTGCTGTATAATAAACAAACTTACCGAACAAATTACCGACCAAGATGGCTCCACGGTAATATGTGAGGCCCGCATTTGGGAGGTCATTGATTCCATTCCAAGGGTTATTAGTTGTTTTTTCGGGGTCGATGGGAAGGATAATTACATCTCTCGAATTTGCTGTCACTTAATTTCATTCCACTTTATATTTCATTTCTCCTTTCATCTACCTAGTTGTTTCAGGGTTCTGAGTGTTGGCGTGAGTTTCGGCGTGAATAGCACACGCTCGCCGTCTGTAAATCCTCATACTCCGGATCGGGGGAGCTTTGCCAGAGGACTTGGAGCCTACAGAGTAGAGAGAAGCCGGAGTGCGGTTGCCACCGGGGAGTTCAAATCTGTAGTTATTAGGGCGCTGCCCTCTGCTATCGTCTCTCCTCCGTCCGCCTGCCCTTAGTATCCTCCCTCCCATCTGGGTCATAAGACAGGAAAGAACGTATACGGGTCGAGTGCTAAGTCCACCTTGTCTAACCTCTCTATCCATTTAGTGGATAAATTAATTTAATATACTCAGAATACATCCGTCTACTACCCATATATTTATAGCTTGATATCCTAAATACTCTCATAGATAAGGACCATGACGGTAGTGGTTTCACAATGGCTGGATAGGGCTCTTAGACTTCTCTTATTTATGCATCCCATTCCTTTTCTACGATCATGCTAGCCACCTGGACTTACAGAGGAAGCTGCTGGTTCTAATAAGCCATAGGACACTATCCCTTGTTTTTGTCTATACTTTATTCCTTGTATGTTTGTAGTGAAACCCTACCACATTCATCCCCATGAGATATTCTTAAGCTCGGCGGAGAACGAGGAATGATTTTAATGTAATAATGTTCACAAAACCGGACGAAATCACTGGGGTTTTAGCATTATGTGGTGAAACTGAAACTCACGTAGCACATTCTACCTTTACAGTGGAGAGCTGTGCATTAATAAAGCGAAACACATATGTAAATGAAGTGATTTTAGGATCTCTTTTAAAATGTTGGTTATTTAAACCGTGTGTTTGCTCTATTCTGAATCTGTAATTTTTTAATACTATTTTAAATGCAGGGTTGCTTTGAAAGAAAACAAGCACCATAATCTCTGCTTGCAGTTTCTATCTCATTGGTGTTTATACACGCAAGTTATATGAACTGATATAGGCAATGTGATACGCTATAAAAAAGCTGATGTGTTGCACTCACATGACTTTCTCTATTCTTGAACTAACTGTTCTTACAAACTCTTATCCTCTATCTTCTTTATATTAATCGAGATACGCGTTTGTGGAAATTATCTTATGTGTAATTTTCTTGTAGGTGCAAGGGGAATATGAAATGCACTAGACTTTTAAAGCTGGTATGAAGGTTTAGAAATTCCCTTCTCTTTGCACGGCCAAGACAAAACGTGAACAACAAACTTTTATCTGAGAAAATTTTAAGTACCGCAAAAGTCACACAAATAGTAAGGAATATCTCCGAAATAGTTCACTCAAAGAAGTAGCATTTGGATGTAATATGTGTGCTTTTACGAGATCTACTCTTCCTTGTATAGTAGGTAATATTTCGTTTCTCTCTTATGCTTTATCAGTTATGCAATAGTCATAAAGAGTAAACCGGAGCACATAGGCTATGGCCATAAAATTAAAAATTTACGTTTAAGTTGCCATAAAATGGCACTTTAATCAAAATCGTTAGAGTCCTTTTTGTTAAAATCAAAATTATCGAACAAAATTCCATGTTAAGGAAAGTTAAGGGTGGAGAAATGTTCTTCAAAATTTTCGTGTCTCATCGGTAAAGGGTATTAAACTAACTATGGTTTCTAAACAACTTTTCGTTACACACACACACACACACACACACACACACACACACACATACACACACACACAGACCTTTTCCTAAACGTGCTTTTTCTGGATACAGGGGGCCTCACAAATTATCTGTCCATGAAATCTCAACATCGAAAATTTGGATAGAATAATGTACTTTCCTTACTTACTATAGTAGTTCTTCTTGTCCCGGCAGCCCTCGCTCTGGAAACAAGTAGACATGATATCTTAACTTCAGTCGTTCCAGCTATGGAAGGCAGATGTCAAAATAACACACGGACAAACATATTTTATTTTCTTTCTATTCCAAAGTAAGGGGAGAAACGATATAACACACTTTGAATATTCATTCAAGTCCCGATTGCGAGCAAAATCTTCTTTCTACGCGTGTTTTCTATTTCGTTCCGTTTTGTGCCTATCTGGTGATTAGCGTATGTTTCATATTGTAGCATCCTGTCTCGAAAATCCATAGACCTCTCTTGTTGCAGGATGTGGGTATATTCTCCCTCAAAGGCGCTGACTTCCGTTACAAATGGGACAGTTTCTGATACTGTCATGGTAAGGCTCTCACTGCGGAAACGTTAGCTTGCTTATTGATTGTATAATCATTACCTAAAGAACGGGAGAAAGAGATTACTATCCGTGCATCGTCGGGCAATTAGCTGGTACAAAATAAACTGTCGCGGTTTTCAGTGACTATATATTTATATCATTAATATACGCAGATACTGACCATGATATTGGGCTATTTCCGAATTTGTCTCCTAATGCTCGTGAAACCACTAAAAAGCCGTTCACATATGTTGGAATATTATATATAAGTGTTTGAGGAAAATTTGTTGAAACATAGACACCTTCATTGAAATTCTATGGCGGAATACATTTAGGGCTTTTAGTATTACTTCCAAAGACATCAATAGTAATGAACATTTTTTGAATTTCGTTTCATGGTGTCCGACCCAATACAATGTGCCTGAAATTTAATGCTAACCCCATATTACTTTCTCTACTGGTAAGTAGAGGAAGTATTGTATTCCACCCAAAAAGTCGATGTCGAGATTTCACTGGAATCAAAAAAAAAGAAGAAAAAAAAAAAAAAAAAAAGAAACATTTCTAGAAAAAGGACCGCGCGCGCGCGAGCGCGTGTGTGTCTGTTTGTCTGTCAGTCTGTGAACAGCATAACTCAAAAACATAAAATCGAATAAAAGCCAAAGTTGGTATTTAAGTATGTGTCTTTCAAGGATGCGACACGAAGATTTGGAAGAAATTCCTCCACACTAAACTACCCTTTACATGGAAAATGTTTGGAAAATTTTGATTTTATTCAAAATAGCTCTAAAGATTCTGATTAAAATGTCACATGTTTGAGATATTTTTATGACAATGGAAATTTATATTTTGAATTTCTTGGCTATAGCATGTAGTCCAGTTTAGTCTGGATGACTTTTGAATAGCTCGTAAACCGTAAGAGATAGACAAATTCCTAATATACAAAAATGTGGCTCTCACTAAAAAAACACAATTTATGTCAAATAAATTTTTTGGAGAGTGAACCACTTCGGTGATATTCCTTGTTATGTGTGTCAGTTTCGGAAAACTTAAAGCTTTCGTGAAATGGAAGTATTTAAGCGTGCTAAGAGAACAGGATCTCAAAGCTTTAAAAGATTTGACTCACTCAAAGCCTACTGTATTCTAATATTCCCCTTGCACCTACAAGGAAATAAGCAATAAGATACTTTGTACAAATGTTTAGCTCAACTAACAGGAAGAAGATATAGGAATAGGAGTTTGTAAGAATGGTTAGTACAGGACTAGAGAAGTGAGTGCAACACATGAGATTTTTTACTTTCTCTACTACGTATAGTAAAATGGAGGAAGTATTGTGTTCCACCCAAAAATTCAATGTAGAGATTTCACCGGAAATAGGTTTTGAAGACCCTGAATCCAAAAAAGGCAATTTTAGAAAATGGTCCATATGTTCGTATGTCAGTGTCAGTGTACGCGTGCGCGTGTGTGTGTGTCTGTGTTACTGTGTCAGTCTGTAAACAGGATAACTCAAAGACGAAAAGTGGGTTAAAAACCAAAGTTGGTATTTAAATTTAATGTCTTTCAAGGATGTGGTACGAAGATTTTGAAGAATATTTCTTCGCCCTAAATTACCCTCTACATGGACAATTTTTCTAAAATTTTGATCTTCTTGAAAATGGCTCTAACTATTTTGATTAAAATGCCGTGTGTTTGAGATATTTTTATGCCAAATGAAACCTATATCTGGAATTTTCTGACTATAGCCCCTGTATACGTATTTACCCTGGATGACTTTCGCATAACTGGTAAACCGTAAGAGATAGCGAAATCTTACTATGCAAAAAATGTACATCTTGCCAAAACACACTATTTATGTCTAAATATTTTTTTTGCAGAGTGGTCCCCTTCGGAGATATTCCTCGCTATTTGTGTAAGTTTTGGAGAACTTATACTTCTGTCAAATGGAACATCGTTATTTAGTTTTTATATGTTAACTGTGCAAAGAGAACGGAGTTTGAAACCTTTAGAAGATTTCACTATCGATCCAAGTCTACTGTATTCCCATATTCGCCTTGTACCTACAAGGGAATAAGCAGTGAGATAATTTGCGCAAATGTTTGTCTCAACTAACATGAAGAAGATATAGGAATAAGAGTTTGTAAGAATGGTTAGTGCAAGAGTAGAGAAATTCATGCAAGTGCAAGATATCAGATTTTTCCCCTTTCCTCTCTTTATTTTTCTTCTAAACTTTTGCAGAAAAACACAATTATGTGGTTCTGAGCTTAACACAGTCTACAGTCCTTTGTGATATTACAGCTCACAACTGTTTTCTTCTCGTAGCCTTGACTCACTCCTTTCACTGTCTCTCTTCACTTTCTCTGCGCCTGAAACACAACTCCGACGATGTGATCACTCAGCATTCGTTAAAAGTTCTTCACATCGACGCGACGTATCTGCTACAGCTGTCTCACACTCACTGACACACACACACGGACTCAAAAACTGCCTGCGCGCACGCGCTCAGGAGACTTTTATACCGGTGATGACTTACGAATGTTACTCGAACGTCCAGAAACAAGCCAGCTGCCGGACACTCCTCGAATGCTTTAGAAAACCCTTTGTTTTGCCGCTTGATTGCTGTTAGTCACGTGTTCGCTCGCGTGAGTAGTGTGAGTATGCTTGACCTTGAGCGCCTTTGTTACGCGCCGCGACAGTGGGGTGTGGCACACCGAGCCTGAACCTTGGTTGTGTTATGCACCACCGCGGTCAGCCGGCATCACAAAATACCTCTGGCCATGATACAAACCCTGAGCATTATTTGACAGTCCCTTTCCATTGTACTAGAAGAGTTGTATCGTATTTTTGAGCACGGACTTCAATTCGGATTGAGTTAGTTTTAGTACGAATTAATGAAAACCTATAATGTGGCCTATAATATAATTACCTAGAGAACAATGATTTAATTATAACGCACTGGAAAACCATCAGGCTAAATCATACCTTTTCTCTTTAGTTTTTGAAAAAAGTTCTCATATTTCCTATAGTTAATACGTCAAGTGTCACTTTCGTTTATTGCATGAAACACAGCCAAATGAAAAAGCAGAAAAGCATGTGCCCACCCACTCCTGCACACTCGTAACTGGATGCAACAAGTTTGACTTAATGAGATTTGGAGCCCTAAAGCGTTATTGTATTCCGTTCCTGTGTTTGTTTCCCTTCTTATTCCAGCTTTACAGTTATTACTAGCCGGTTTTTTAATTCCTGCTTTCTACAACACACAATTTTTCTGTCACTTCCTCGCGCTCCATTCAATTTCATTTTGTTATATATAGCTGAGACAGCGACCTTACAATGTTCGGCATTCAGAACTCTCTCTCTTCATCTATTTTTTCTTTCTTTTTTCGTTCAGTTAATGTCGAAAGAAATGGAACTGTGAATATATTGTACGAACTTCTTGCAACACCTTTTTATGCTCCTGAATAGATCATTAATGGATGTTCTTTGTCTCTTCTGTCTTGCATTAAGAAGAAATGAAGATTTCATCCTTCTGCTCAGAAGGAAATATGTTTCAAGAGAAATACAAATACTGTAGTCCTTTATATGGCTTATGTACGTTTCTTATCAATGGTTGCTATGTAGGATACAAGTAGCCGTGAAGTATGGTTTTGGGTATCCAAATAATAATGGTAAAATAATGAGTCAAGATTAACATGCTTTATATTGATTGCTGTGCTACTTTTGTTTTGATCTACCATGCAAGGATTCTTCTTTCACAAAACAAACAAGTAATAAGATTTTGCCCGAAGGGCATTCATTATAATATACACCAGTGTTAAAAGCGTTAATGACAATTGCTGCTGGGGACGTTTACAATTAAAACCGCAATTGACTGTTAGCTCCATTAGGAGCATATATCGGCACGTGCCTTTTCTATGAAGAGCATTTAAACACATCATCTTATTCTACAAGACTCTCTAAAAAACCTTGGAGATACGTCGACTCCTAATTGTGGTAGCAGTGTTTTTACCAACAAATGAATATGTATGTTCTTGAGCATACCAGAAGGAAAATAACGTTAAACTTGGCACATTTATAGGTTTACAAATTTGACAAAGTGAGAAAAAGAGCAACCACAGGAATAACAATATCAATAGCCATGAGAAAGAATGTTGGGTTCGACTTAACAATTTACAGACAGGATATGGTGACAGCCTTAATAATATTATGATTTCAAGTAATTCAAACTTCTAAACACACCTCACAAATTTCTTGTTTGCACTTTTAAGGTCCAAACAGGTGGGATCTAAGAATATTTACAGAGCCAGATACAGTGAGCGACATTAAAAATTGTACTACGTTGTTTGTTGGAAGTTCGAAGTCTTTCCAAAATATCACAAAATGGGCTGGAATTGTGCCTCGGGTACCTACCATGAGAGAAATAATTTTGATGTCATACAGCTAGTACTTCTTTTTATAGTAAAAGGATTTGGCATATGCGTAGATCGCTTGATTTTCGAGATGGACTTCCATAGGTTGACCAAGATGGTGTTCGAACTGAATGGTTGTATTGGTAATAAATCCCGTATTTCTATTTTCTTGATATGCTATCATATCGATCATACCGTTCATAATAAGTAACACAAGTTTAAATACAATTCTGAAGGTTGTCAAAGTTGGTGGAAAGAAACTTGTGAATAAAAGTGACTGCTCACAAGAAATAAATAAGATAGAGAGAAGAGGTGGAATTAGGACTAACAAATTCAATGCCATAGTCGGAATTCGAACCACGATCTCCAGCTTATCGAGGGTTGCTCTAACGACTAAGCTACCATGGCCAACTTGCCAGTGTGACATTAAATTTCCCAACTGATTCGTACTTTCCTGGTAGACCACAAGGGAGTCTCACATCAGAGATAAATATCCCAAGTGCGACTTGCAGTAAGTACTTTATGTCTCGGGTTTAAGTAACCTATAGATGGTCATTATTGTTTATTTATGCAAAAAAAAAGTTACTCCTGTTATTTTTAAAACACAAGTCGTGTGTGGGTAATGTTTAAGAGGTGAAATCAGGACTAAAAATTTCAATCCATTATGAATCACATTCTGAGTATTACTAATGGCATATTATTTGTTGGATTAACATATATATTTATTTTGTAACTAAGTATGCAGTAATGGAACTATTACATTTTAAATTTATTTTCCAACTTCTGCCATTGTGTGTGTGTGTGTGTGTGTGTGTGTGTGTGTGTGTGTGCGCGCGCGCGCGCCCTTATTGGGCTTAAGTCCTCAATTACTGCTACTATAATTTGTAATTTGATCTATTCCGGAGTTGGAGGAGTAAAATTGTTTATTTGGAGTGGAATGTCTCTCAGCAGTGAGCAGTCGCTATCTGCTCCGCGGCCACGTGCATTCACAATGATGCAACACAGTTACCTACCGCTACTCGTAGGTATAATATGCATTTTACACTACTAAAAGGATATAGTTACTTGATCAAAATAACATGTAGCACATGGAAATTAACTGCCACTTACGTCATCTCTGTCCACAATAACACTTTTTCATTTCCTGCTCACAAACTTGAAACCAATCTCCAGAAGCAGCTTGTGGAGGGAAGTTCGTTTTAAACCTGGAAGATCGGGATCAGAGTTAACTACCAACAGCACTTTGTTTAAGGTGGGGATTCATTGTTAACAAAGAACTGGCGAACTTTTCGACGGATTGCAGATCTCACAAATTCGTCGCAAACTACATCCACCATTTATCTGGTGCTTGGAAGCTTTTGGCCGGGATCTTCACCAACTGACGATTTTTCTTTGCGTGTGCTGTCAATACTTGCAACTGATACACCGGTAAACTCGGATGTTAATTTCATCACACCTTCGATAGTAAGTTCGGGATATTTCTCACAGAACTTGTTAAACACGTTCAATATTGTTGTCTTTTCACCACTTCGCAACGGTTTGCCGCACTTATGTTTCACAACTCACTTGTTCCGCCATGTTACCTTCATACTGATTAATGCGCGCGCAGAATGAATTAGGCTGGTTACAGATTCACTTGACTGCGTATTCTTACACTTTAACTATGCTTAGTACACTTAGTTTATGCATTAGCAAACATTAAGTGACATATCAGACCTTAGTAACAGTATTTCTTCAAGGGACTATTTACACGGCGAAAGCGTCAAGAGGGCGCGCTGTGGTCAAAACGCACGTGGCTTTGTTTACGTCTCCTCTAATCTCTTGATGTACTGAGTATATGCAGTTTTATTGCTAGCATCAGTTGGAGAGCTTGGAGATTTTTCTAATGTTATCACAGGAGTAGTACGGTTATATTATGCTGATGAAGGAATGAATATTACTTTCAAGAATGTCTTAAATATCCTATTAGCACACTTCCTATGAGTCACTTTTACAAATTTTTCGCTAAACAATAGCGGACTTCGACGTTAAAGATATGGAATGGCTAGGCACAGCCAACAATTATGAAAAGTCAATATTTCTTACGAAACTCACTGCAATTAGTTGATTTCAATTATTGTCACTTGCGATACCGAGTCTTTTATAAGAATCACATCAAAATCACAATTAGTTTTCCCTTTATAATGTATAAGTAGGTATAATTAATATTTTTCGTCGTTGCATTATCGATCTGAGTCCCTTCCTCCTTCTTGGTTGCAGAATAATGGACAAAAGAAGTCAGCCTACGATACATATATTCTAACAAAGTTATTCCAGGAGCTTTCTGTTGCCTGTATATTTACATTTGAAATTATTTCAGAGGGCTTGCACAAAATAATGGTTCACTATTTGTTATTTTAGAGAGGCTTTTCGGTTTACAATTTTGCCCAATTTCTGCTGATTCAATGTACTAGTCACCCTTCTGATATTTATGATGTAATTATTAACCTACAGCACAGTTTGCAAAATGTAATTCTACAAAGCATTTATATCTTTTCGTAATATATTTATTAATATATATCTATAAACACTTATAGAAACAGAATTTATATGCATCACTAAGAGCTTATCTTTTTTCACTTAATATACCAAACTGCCTTCTTGACACAACGTGTACTGACTTCTTTCAACCCTGAGCTGACTAGCGAAGCGCTTCTAGCGGATGTTGTTACTGCAGTTATAGAAAGCAGGAATCAACTCGCTGTCTTCAACCGCAGGGAGAAGAAAAACGGCACATAATTTAAAAAAATATATAGGCCTGCAATACCTTTTCAAATGCGATTTAATTTAGCACTACAGATTTTCACACATTTCCGAAAAAATACATGCTCGAAAATAAGCCTTTTTAAAAACAATGTTATACCTACCTATACTGCACGTTAAAAACATTAATAACAGCTTTCCCGATTATTGGTGTTTTTGGAATTTTCATGCACTTCCCCCCCCCCCCCTAGTTATCCTAAATAAGAGGGAGTGTACTACATATGCTTTGTACTATAACTTATAGAGAACTTGCTTGTGTTCAGCGTGTATAATAATCAATGTGAGGGAATAAAGGAGTGATAAAATATACAATTGTTGAACTTCTCAAGAAGTTACTGCGATGTAGTATATTTAAACACATTTTCGAAAGTAAGAGAAACTAACTAAACCCCGGCGCGACATCCCATGAAGGCCAAGGCCTACCGCCCAGCCGCTGCGTCCCCCACCTCTGTCTACTACAGGCGTCATTGGTGAGGAGCAGTGCTGGAGGGTGGGACGTGGTCAGCGCCCCGAGCCCTCCCGGCCATTTATGCGGTCTTCTCGACCTGGAAAGTGATAGAAAAGGTTCTTGAAATCGTTCTGGAAAATGCAGGATAAATTAACGATAACGCCAAGAGAAGAACCGAAGAAAGCATGAACCAAAAGAAAAATAAGGATTGAAATACAGGAAAAGAAATTAGTATGTAGAGAGTCAAAAGACAGTGCAGATAACGTAAACCAGAGATGGAGAAACTATACTTTTTCTAAGGGTTAATGCCTTGTGACAGCTGCTATAGAACTAAGGGACGATAAGGGGATTAAAATTAATGATGATGCAAATGAGTCCGACGTCTCCCTGTGCTTAAACTTTCCTGGCATTCACTTGTTTTAAAGTTAGAAGCAATCTAAGGAAGCAAGAAAACGAAATCCTATTCAGTCACATTGATCAGGTCCAAATCACTGTCTAAATCGTAAAGGCTGATACGTAGATACATTATATTTGCGCCAAAGTAGTGGTTTTAAAAGGATTCCACATTAAACAAGTACATTTCCATCAAATACTCCCACAAAGTTTAGAAAATGAAATCGTGACTCAAATTCCTGAAATTAGTACAAAAATGCAGATGTATGGCTTGTAAGTGAGGAATAGATCTATGACCTGGTTTAATACGTGGAAACCAGCAGGATATGTGACATTCCGTTAATTTTCATTCATTTTCACAGGCAGTTACCAACGTATGGAAGTGATTTAATGGTATGGACCATGTGAGAGTTTATGAAGAGAGCACATGATATTTAACTTACCGAAGGATATTTCCAACAAATTGGACGAATAGGAATCGCAAGTATCCTTTATAGTCGGTAAGCGGGTTCTTCCAATGCAGTACAGTCAAGATGATACAATTTCATAGCTATTCATGAATGAGATCCGTTTAATTGTAATTAAATATCATTGTATGCTAATGAACTTACCATAATTCCCTCAGAACATATGACTAGTGCATAAGGAGAGATGGATGACTGAAATAGGCACAAGTGCATCTCTTTACTATACCATCAACTTCTCTTAAATTATTTCACTGAAGGTAAACATATTTCATGTTCACATGCATTGATGTCTACCATATACACAATACAAATTTTATGCTTATCTTTTTAAGTAACTTTCATAAATCATCTGTTTTTATTCCAACTGTAGATTTGTTTACTAGAAGTTTATGTTCCTTTTTTTACAACTGTCCTGATACTACTTTGAAATTTCGACGCTCCTAGTCACAAGCTGTTTAATGTTTTAGAATGAATTCAATTAACCAATTAGAAGTTTCTTAAAAAAAAAAAAAAAAAAAAAAAAAAGATGAAAAATGTGATCGAAGAACATTACATTTTCATTAATTTTCATATTATTCAAGATAATGTATTCTTGTACATTACAATAAGGATACATAATATTTACACATTCCTGCAACGTTGCACTGTATTTTGGAGGAAAAGGCACGTAAAGCAAAGAAAGTGTAGTTTTGAAAAAAAGAAACTTAAAGTTGCGGTCATGGTAGGTATTTGAAGGGCGCACTATCCTATTAAATAGGAATTTAAGGGTGTATATAGTATCACAACTATGCAAATGTATAAATTATTCTGTACAGCAGGACTGCACATTTTTTTCAAGAATAAACAAAATTGGATTTATTGAACCTTCAGTCGCCTATCTTCTCTTAAAGCGAATTATATATTGTAGCCTACAGTGTAATTTTTAAAAAGAAGATACTTGGCACATATCAAGCAAGGGGGGGGGGGGAGAGTAACAGGGAAAGGCAATTGCTATGGAAACTTAAACAGACCTTACCACATTGGTCACACTGATAAATAATTTTCTTCTCAGAACAGTTATAAGTCGGGTTGTGTGCTGGAAACAGATTGCTTCGACGTTCAGTTGCGTAGTATGTTGTTAGCCTACTTTATTAAAAGTTTTATATGAAAGGATGTAGTTATAGAAGTAAGGGTTGGTGGACATGGAGGTGCACAGAGAGGTAGACCGAGGATTCATGAACAAAGAGAAAGATCAGCTTCTGATCGGGGTGTTACATTGCACAGCCAGGCTAGATAATTTGTTCTCTTAGGGAATTCTTCGAACAGGAGGAGAATATGCTCCGTCACAATGAACCTGTAACTCCTTTCAACCAAGTGAGCACTGCAAGTGCTTTGAAAATAACTGAGATGACTGTTTCGAGAATCTGTAAAGTGAAGCAGCAACATATAGATTCATCGAAAATTGTAACTCTGGGGAATGAAAGGCAAAGAGCATATGTAGTTACAGAATTGGACAGTTTTCAATTGGATGCCATAAGAAGGTGCATCTATAGCTATTGCACCCAAAACGAGCATCCTACCACACGCAGGTTTCTTTCTTCCCTTAAAAAAGGAGAGCTATTTGAGGGAAGCCTTAGATCTTTGAACAAAGTCCTCCATGTTCTCGGATTTGAATTCAAACAACTATACAATAAGAAATTGATATTAAAAAGATTTGATATCGTAGCGCTAAGGGATTTTTTAAGAGAAATGAAGAACAAGAACTTGAAGGGAATAGTGTGGTTAGATGAAGGGCACTGGGAGGTCAATTGACTTCAAAAAATCGAATTTTTGTTTTTAATGTTAAAAAAAGATATAATTTTTCAGCTTTAAAATGATATATATATATATATATATATATATATATATATATATATATATATATATATATATATATATAACATAGGTATACTGTTATTTATTATAATGATGGTTGTATTGGTAGACTTACAGTGATGGAAAAAATGAGTATAAAAGTCTGAATATGAAGGAAGCCTGCATAAAAAAGATATACGTCGATTCTCAGAGGCAAAAAGGGAAGTTCAGTTGCTTGAAAATAAAGATAGAACTAAGAAAAGGAAAAGAAAAGATGAGGAAAACTTAAGTGAGCAGGAATATGGAGCAGGCATGTTCTGAAAGTATGTGATTTGAAAAGAATGGTACTTCAGCTTTGATCGCAATTTCCCGAAATCTGATTTTTCACACTTCAGGTTCACATTTCTCATAAACTATAAGAGATATTGATATCAAATTTTTAGTGTTTATTTATCCATGTTTGCTGAGTACAGCCGGTTAAAGTAATTATGAATTAGGGCTATAATATGGAGGAAAAAAATTGTAATGCTTAAAATTATTACCATATATTTTCCTATGTAGAATTAAACAATTTTATATGTGCAAAATACAAACTGCATAGGATTTATGTTTAACCGGCGATGTCAAGCTATGCTTTATGTTATTCAGATAAAAAGTTGGTGCCTGTAGCTTCAAAATCCTAGAAGCAAAGTGTACCGGAAGTATGAGGTGTAATATTTTTTTTCAGGATACATAGTGTGCTTTATACCCCTTTTTCTGTGTATGTAATTTAATTATTATGTAGCAGTTAAATGCACAAATGCTTGAACTATAATCACACCAAACTAATATTTATTCTAATCAATAGTACCTGCTATATTTAAATTTTTAATACTGGTGTAAGTTAACCTCGTGGAGCTAAAAATAACCTCCCAGTGCCCTGAAGCCTGGGTAAATGGCGGCCATGCCGTCATAAATGGCTGGACCGGCGCTACACTTGAAAGTACCGCAAGAGTTACTATGGAAAAGGTGACCGCCTTATTATTGGTCGTACTGGTACGTCCCATGGTTTTCTTGATGACGCCCTACTGCTCTTCAGATCGAGAAAAAAACTGGAGATTATCATGGAGACATGGATCACGATCATTTCTACAGGTGGTTTAAGGATCAGCTACTCCTTAATATCCCGCAATTTAGCGTGATTATTATGGATAACGCCCCATACCACATGGTCCAGATAGATAAGGCACCCACTAACGTCAACATCAAAGCACAAATGTTAGAGTGGCTCACCGTCATAATGTACCACGTGACAGTGTATGAGAAAATGGGAACGCCTGCTGCTAATAAAGCAAAACAAACCCAACCCAAAACATCGACGAACAGCAAAAGAGCATGGACACCGTGTCATCAGACTGCCCCCTTATCATTGTCACTTCAACCCCATTGGGCTAATCTGGACAAAAGCAGAGAACTACGTCGCAAGACACAATAAGACATTCACATAGCTGCAATGGAACAACTCACAAAGGAGGCAGTGCAAGAGGTGACACCTGAAAAGTGGAAGAACTGCGTAATGCACGTGGAAAGAGTAGTGAAAGAGGCCACACGACTGGAGAGCATCGTCGATGATTGTCTTCTTGGCAACAGTTACATCATAGATTCCAGGAGGAGCAGAAGGAGGAACAGCATGATGGCGATGACAGCGACGAGGAGGTTTATATAGAAGGAATACACCTTCTGTAAATAATTATGTAATCAGGTATGCCTACTCACAAATGTATTCATTATATATTATAGTTTCAATGTATAATAATGAGAACGAGAGAGAGAGAGAGAGAGAGAGAGAGAGAGAGAGAGAGAGAGAGAGAGAGAGAGAGATTCGTTTGCAAAATAGACACGGTGAATCACACATGTGGAGACGGAAAGACATAGTGAATTCAAATTACTTTATTCGTATGGAGAACAAACTACAGCTTGTCCAGTTCCTCATGACACTCCCCCCACTCCTGAAGCACAGATGCGCAATAGAAGAGGCGTGCCTGCTTGTATAATAGGAGAGGTGGGGATTAGCATATCGGTTGCCCTGACGGTGATAACAATAATTGTTTACAATTCGTAAACATGCACTGCTTGTGTATGTGACTACCTGAGTTCTCACATCACTTGCTTGTTCCCCACAGTCCAGTAACTTCTCCTTATTTCTTCTCTCTCGCGCATGTCGAGTGTCGCCACATTCTGGACAAACTGTATCTTTGTTTTGATAGTAGGCTAATATAGATCAGAGGTATTCGACCTTTTCCTGCCATATCCCCAAATACAATTTTTCTTTTCAGCCTGTACCCCTAGGTGTAGCCCTAAAGTTATCTTTAATTCAAATTATACATAACCATATGTAAAATGGATTATAATATTTATAACTCACTTAATACTACATAAAGAATTAAATTAAATTGTTCACGAACCCCCTCATAAGTCCTCGCGTACCCCAGGTTGAATACCACTGATATAAATTACATCTACATGTTTTCACTGCCTTGAGATAAACCCGAACGTTTGTTTGGGTTTCGAGTATTGAGGGTTATCTATCTGCTTCTTGACAACACTGCAGCTCTCCACGTGGAGAAGCTGACATTTATCATGTACTACCTAGAAAAGCCATGAGGTGTATCGGAAAGAATGTGAAACTGCCCAGTTGTTTATGCGGGCTTATCCCACAAACACGGCGAGAAGGGTATGTATACTCTTTTTTGATGAAATCATATCTCCAGGACGGCAAAGTGTCATATATTGGCAGGAGCGAGAGATCATCTATTTGTGTTTTATCACTGACTATACGCCAAATTACTGATACTTTGCTCTTCTAATAAACAAGATAAGAAGCGATCATAGCACCAAGGCCAGGGGAAGACAGATATCGCTGGTGTGACGTCAGTTCACTCAGGTGATATGCTCCCGTCGAAGGTCAGTTGAACGTGTGACGTCACAGCGGGGAAGAGGAAATCGCGTGCCGGACATCGCAATTTTAATGCTGATTGTTTCAATTACGGAATAGTCACAGATTACAAATAATTACATATATACGAGTCAATTCTAGTTTATGTGAGCAGTCATGTTATAACGCAAATAGAACAGAAATTATAACTATTTTGCCTGAGCTAGAGGAGAACTATACAGAACAATTAGGTGGACATTTTCCGACATTTGCCGTTTCGCTTGTCTTTAAATAGTTTGTCAACGTTAGGGCGTAATGTACGGCACATTTGTAACCGAAGACTGCATGTTAGATTGTGATCTGACAATATGCTTCGGGATTTTGACTTAGAAGGGTTCATAACAGAAAAGAATTGTTCGCACACATACGTAGAACCAAACATACATAATATCCGTGCAACAAGGGCATATAACCTCAGAAATCTGTTTAGAGGAACATTCTTATAAAAATCAGCCAAGTCTTCCTTGTGTTTATATTTGTCCTTTAGCAAACTGTCGCACTGCAAATTTATCAATTCAATTTCCTACCTGCTAGAAACATTGTTAACATCCAATGAATACAGGGTCGCAAAGACCTGAAACGTAGTTGACAATGTTTCTACATCTTGAAGCCTTGTCTCAAACTAGTGTGAAACACGGGGAACTGAACACTTGCGCCGCTGATCTAGGCAGCCTAGCAATACACTGCTCTCGCCTGACGTCACAGGAACGTACAAGCTGGCTCTTCGTTTAAATACGTCACACGGCCCGAAGTTGTGTTCCCCTGACCAAGGCCAATCCCACTGTAGACGCAATGTCCACTACAATGCATTTTGCAGGTCATTTGTTTGAAATCCTCCAGTATTTCCCACCAATTTAACAGAAAGACCTGCATGTAAGCATAATAATTGATCTCAGGATATTAGTTGAACAGTGAGCCAGTTAGTCGGTGTATGTTGCAAATAAGTTACGAGTGTACGCCTTTTTTGCCAGAAATAAATAACCCCTTTTTACTCTACATATATTATATATGTAAATAATCTAGAAGATTCTACGCTGTAGAAGTCACCGCAAACTTCTGAACTAAGCTTTAGCGAAGTTTCCGTTTCTTAGTAAATATTTTCTTTTAATAAATACGTACGCACAACTCATAGGAGCTGTATATGTAACAACTTTGACACTTGCAGTACGACGCAGAAGATGATTAAGCATGTATTTGTATTTCTCTGGCCAAACAGATTTTCATAAAGATAATGGAAAATTCAAAATCTTCGAAAAATAATATGGACATTTAAGTCTTGTTTAAACGGTTTTGTCTATACTTAAACACGTCACGCCTTCCTCCTTCCTATTTCATCCATTGGTTAAATGTCTCAGCTATTCTGTCGCTTCCAATGACTGCCTTTGATTTTACTTGTTTAGGAATGCATCACACAATCATTTCAAATGCGTTATTCAGTACTTCTAAATTTTTAATTGATTTCGATCTAAAATGCGGACAAGAAGCGCGCACCATGAATAATTAAAGCAAAACTTGCCAAGTATTAATCAACACTCAGAGTTTGATATTACGCAAGGAGGCGCGGCAAATGTGCAATACAAGTGCATTTTATCGTGATAGCTGTTACAGCAGCGTAACACTAATTTCGATAAAGAAGCGCTTTTAATACATTAAGTTTTTCTCAACTATCACCTAAATTTTCATATCACATAAGCACCTTCTCTCTAGCCCGGCCGCATAAATTTTCTTCACAAACTTCATAAGCTCTATAAAATGCATGCTCACAGCGGTTGAAAATACCTATCAATTCCAAAAAAACTACTACAATTTGGAACATATTTTAAAGGAGCTCAGAATGAAATGCATTATTAGGACAAATATCGACAAACTTATGTGAAACTGTAATCCTAATTTTAAAGTGGAAAGCATTTGGTCCAAATTTGTCCTCTTATTTCCACTAAAATTTTGAATATTCCGGCATGCCATCTTATCACAACAAATTGGAACATACACCATTTTAGAGCAACTTTTCCGACCATAAATAAAGATATAAGAGAAGAAAATCAGGCGTACTTCTCATATAGGAACCGTGCGTGTATAAGCGTGCCGTAGGATTAATGAATTGCATTACATTTTCACTTCAATAGAAGTAATCCAAAAATTTGCATTTATGCTTGAAAACGTTTTTCTTCAAATTAGGTGCTCTTCAGTGGATGTGAAAGCTATTGGAACATGTTTAACGTTAGCTTACGCCAAGATGACTATGATGTTTTCATCTTAGCACTGGTTATGACCAATTAAACTGTCTTAGCTGCAGTGAAGCCGGCAACGAAGTCATCCTAGAGACTTGACGCCAAGATACATCATATGCTATGGGTAAGCGCCATTATCAGTTCAAGAGATGAACAGTTAGCAGAGCATTTAGTGAGGAATGAACACAATACTTATACTTCACGAGGGAAGTGTTATTTCACCTCAGGAACAAAATTCTTCGAGTATTAAACTGATGTGCTGATGTTCGTTACATTCATTTGGGAATGAAGCACTATTGTATATAGCAAGTATACATTTCCTGACCCTAAAATAGTCAGTGATGAGAGGAAAATGCCCCGTCATTCGCCCAAAAATAAGACCAACTTAGGATGTAAACAAACACCTTAATGTATACACAATTATTGGCGTCATGGACACAGGTAATACATGCACATACATAGTATTAGGACAATGTAGTTCAGTTAGGTATGTAATGTGTAAATACTTAGTTAGGGATTAGAACAGGAATGAATATATGTAAAATATTCTCTGTTGTAATATTTAACGTTAGAAGCTGCCCCGAAGGAAATGTTTAGAAGCTTAAAGGTGTGTAGTTGGTAACGAGCAGTGAGGCTATGATACTTTGTGGTCACAGTCGCCACTGTAATAAGTGTTAGGGGAAACAACCATTCATCCTTAGTGTGATAATTTGACATGACGGAAAATGAGGGTAATAGGGAATCCGTGCGATATATTCCGAGGAAGTCCCAATTGGCGCTGAAATTTTGAAGTAGGGATGTGGATCACCCAATGAGGACAAATCTGTGAGTTTCAAAATAGAAAATTAAGTTCGCGGTGTATACTATGCAACCAATGACGCCACATCAGGTCCGGAAGGCATAATCCCTTATATAGAGGAATGAAAAGAAAATCAGGGAGAGAAGTGGGTACACGCTAAAATCACGCTACGCGCCAGAATTAAAGAGTGATCCGAAGGCAGTTCCAATGGCGAATGCCTACATTCATGTTACGGACAAGTAACCGGTGATGTTTTATGTATTCAGCATCGACGGCTTCGAGTAAGAGTGGAGCTAAGAACATGTATTCACAGGGAGCATTCCAACGTTAAGGTGTTTCTGTGACCGAAAGATGTGTATCAAAGTGCCTCAAATAAATAGTGGTGCCACCTCTTGAAATTAAGGTGAAGGATAGTGTTCCCATCCTCTCCCTAGATCAGAGATTCCCTTGACCGGGGAATGAGTATTCAGCTCACAAGGACATCCAGAAAGACACAGCCAGCCGGAGCCGAGAAAAAGAACAGCCGCCGCCTCAAACCCGGGACTTCAAAAACTACGTCCAGGAAAAAAAAAAAAAAAAAAAAAAAAAAATACAGTCCTGTTGACAGCTCGCTGTACCAAGAATACACCCAATAACGTGGAGCTCAACCAACACAACATAGGTTACTGTACATTAATTTGAACATATTAAATTAGGCCTAAATGAGGATATCATCAATGCACGAGAGGATATCAACTAGTAAGTTACACACTATTATGGCAGGGTAAATAACTTTTATTGAATGCTGCACTACACTGCAAATTGGCACAGACACATGACACTATTTTTCAACACAATCACCAAGTCTCTCAAGACAATACCAGTCGTTCAATTTCACTCCTTGGTCAAGGAGGCATTCAGGACTCCTGTGCGAAGTTCTTAATCTATGGCAAATTTGTTACGCGATTGTCTTAGCGTGGGACAACATGTGTAACTTACTTTTTGAAGCACCTACGTAGTCAGATGTTATATTATGTTCACCATATATCCGTTACTGATTTAGTTTTCCTGAATGTTTGCAAACATGAATTGCTAACATTTCCCACGTTGCAGCACTTATACAGATTGTGAAATTGAGTTTTACTTAAGGACGCTTTTTAACTGCTAGGTGCTTAGCGTACCATTCTATATTTAAGGACCACCTATTTTAGTGGAAGGCCCTTTTAACATACTTGAAGTTTTTAATACGTCATAGGCTACAACACGCTTTACTTCCCTCCCGAAGGAGGCCACAGTAAGAATTTTTATGACCAAAAGAAGTCATTGCCGTCCGCTGGTTTGAGCCCGCGATCTTCTGCACTAGAGACTAGCATTTTACCCCTAGACCACGGAAGACACAACTTGCGTATTCTATGGCAAATGTTCGATTGAAATGGCGATTAAACCATGTGACCTTATGAAAGGAGGATGGGTTTTCAGAAAATTGCCGTTTGGATATTTCTGACATGGAATAGATTTTGGTCCTCAGAAATATGAACATCGGTCTACAATTTTAGCTGTATGTATTTCACAATAAATAAAGTGATAACCACGGTTTATTTGGAGAGGGAATGATGCAGCCCACTGCTAGGCGGGGAGAGGGCAGTCATGACTGCATTGGAGCCTGCTAGTGCAGTGGGTATTGCGAGGGTCAATGAAGTTGGCTATCTCCCTATCTATTCTGGAGACGTGAGAACATTCCTAAATACCCTCCCAGAATTGCTTCTGTCCTCACCTAGGACTGTTATAAACGGGTGCAATCAGACTGAGCTCTCGGCCACTTCAAGTAAGATACTAGTGGTGTATGATGTAATTTACCAGGACGAGGTACATTGGGATCCCGAGATAATCAGCCCTATCACTCAAATAGGTTGTTATTTTTATACAGCATGAATTGGCTTGGAAAGAGAATTCCAGCGTTACTGCTGAAGTCTGTATACTATTGCGGAGCTATCGAAGCATGCATGGCAGGACAATAACTGCTAACTACAATGATCCCCATTTAAGGATTTGTATTTTAATGCAATATTTGCATCCAGGGTTCTAATCAGGATTTTTGACGGCGGGGGGGACTTAAGTTTTTGTTATATTTATTGCAATAATGCAAATTAGGGTTACCGATGTCTAAAAGTAAAATTATGGTACCGACGACTCAAAATTATAGATTTGGATTCAAAATTATCATACATCATAAACCAAATTCTACAATAAATGTATCAGCATAACTTATGAAAATGTAATAGTATTGATGTTTATGGTATCCACTTACAATATTGAAGACCCCAATCAGTATTACAACTTTAGTATTTATGCTTCTGGGACTATTCATCTGAAAGTTCATCATCCTCCTTAACTGTTGCGGCATTATATAAATTTGTTGTTGAGATAAACTTTAACATCTCGCTTGCAGATTGTTTCTAATTTTGGTTTTTATTAAACCTAGTTTAGAAAAAACTCTTTCATAACAAGTGTTTCTGTGGACCAATGAAATCACTGGTGACATGTGCTTAATAGCACTCCAGAAACTGCCAGGTTCAGACATGTTCTTTATTTCACAGGGAGTATCAAATCCCGGCTGTGGCATTGAATTTTTCAGTTTCTGATTCAACCTCTTAAACATTGCCCACACACAGCTTGTGTGTTTAAAAACACCAGCAGTGAGCTTGTCGGTATCAATAATAATAATAATAATAATAATAATAATAATAATAATAATAATAATAATAATAATAATAATAATAATAATAATAATAATAATAATAATAATATAATTAATATAATTAATATTATTATTAATATTATTATAATTAATATTATTATTATTAATATTATTATAATTATTATTATTATTATTATTATTATTATTGTTATTGTTGTTATTATTATTATTGTTGTTATTATTATTATTATTATTATTGTTATTGTTGTTATTATTATTATTATTATTATTATTATTATTATCATTATCATTATCATTATCATTATCATTATCATTATCATTATCATTATCATTATCATTATCATTATCATTATCATTATCATTATCATTATCATTATCATTATCATTATCATTATCATTATCATTATCATTATCATTATCTATTATTTATTATTTATTATTTATTATTATTATTATTATTATTATTATTATTATTATTATTATTATTATTATTATTATTATTATTATTATTATTATTATTATTATTATTATTATTATTATTATTATTATTATTATTATTATTATTTACAGTACATCTCAAATTACAAGTTGTGTACCTGAACATCGCAATTTCTTATCTTTCCATACAATTTAGTACAAATTGTAATGTAAATGATCTCATACTACGTTTAATTTATCTTTGATTTATCTAGTAGTATAATGCTAGTAAAATTAATTTATATTTAGGCTAAGTGAAGCTAAACATGGGAATGAAGGAAAAATACAATTAAAATCAACTACAAGCATATAAGCGCTAAAATACAGCGAGGGCCTACTTGGCCCTGCTTGACTAACGGCGTTCTACCAGGGGGCGCGCCTGATGAATTGTTAAATGAGTGTACTGTGCACATAATTTACGAGTTAAATGAAAGTTTAGAATGTTACAACATATTAACATCTTCAAAACAGGCAGGCCATATAAATATGTATAATATACTAATATGTAACATGTGCTGACACTTCTAATCATTTTAGAAGATATTTATTGACTCGTATTTACGAACAGAGCTTGCCTTATTTTTCATGAGGAGTGCTTGAGTTTGAATTCCCATTTCAATTTCAAGATGGATTCCACCTAAAACAAGTTTTTGATTCTTTTTCTCACCATGAAAAATCAATCGGCATAAAGCACATTCTATAGGGAAAATTGAAATAAAGGTATGCAACCCTCACTATATGGACTCTTCTGATGATGAAAGTGGAGTGATTGAAACCATTGAGATAGTCGAAGTCCCTGCAGATGGTGTCGATGAACTGTAAAGATACCGAGGAAAATATGTTGGAAGATACCCTTCCAGCTGACTTTAGAAGTTCATGATAGGAAGAAATGTGCAAGCCATTGCATGAAGAAATTGATGACTGCTATTACTTCTAATTGTACAACGAAAGTTGCAAATTACTGTAAAACCTACCCTGACCAAGCCAAAATGAAATACTGCAAATGAGGAGCGTTTTTTCAAAACCCGATAGATGCACAAAATGCGTTTCTGAGAAAAACGGTTTTTTCTATTTATTGACAATACTAATTGGTTACCACAGCAAATATAATAATCATTCAATTCTCCTTCCTCATACTGTCTCATTGAATGTGAAAAGAAACAAATAGCATAGTTTAACAGTTGCAAATTTGGGGTTTGAAAATGCGGAGTTTTTTCAAAATACGATAGATGCTGATCAACTTTTCTACGTGAGCGAGAAATTATGACATGAAATTTAATTATTTTTGTCATTTATGGTTTTTGTTGCTTTTTATTTATGCATTTATTATTTTTCATTTATTTTCACCTCTTTATAATACCTAATGTACTATACAACCAACATATTATTGTTTATAAGGATTATTTTATTGGGTATAAACTTGGAAACTAAGTACTGCTACATTTACAATAACAATATATTTTGTTTTATTTATATTATAAACATATTGAATACACACTAAGAAATTTCAAGCAATATGAATAATTAGCTTTCACCTTTATTCGCGCTTGTGCAGTCTGTACATGGTGCTTAGTTCGTTTCTCTCTTCCACATCTGCCTGTCTTAATCTTCGTCAGTCCCATTGAGCATGTGTCTGTGTGGTGTACGGAATGACAGATTGAAGAAGTTGTAAAATATTTTTTATATTTTCACAATGAGCAGACTGGTAGATTGCTTAATCTTCTTTCGTTGCACAAGTTGGTCCACATTTTTCTGATATTAAGTTCTGGAGGTAAATATCCTCTCCTTGATTTTGCACTTCCATAATGGCTTTCTCTACATCTGTACTTCGTAATGTCTTACTTTATAGCAGCAGTAATGCCTTTCTGTAATATTCCAGTTCTGTCACCTCCTCTGGTTTCCTTTGGCGCATTCCCAGATAAGTGAAATTTTCTAGCCAGGAGAGATAATCTGACTTTTGACACCCCTGTAATTCCTTGGAAGCTTTAGTTTTAGGATTTCGTGGAGTGCACTCAAGACTATCTGAACATGTAATTCCTGGAGTATGAGTTTTCCTTGACTTGCATTTTGATTTCCTTTCCTTGTTTTTGCAATTCCTACCTCCAGTTCATTCTACGGCTGATACAGTTTCACAATCTGAGCTCCTGTCCTTTGTGCATAAATAGTACAGTGCAGTGTCTCAACTAAGAATCAAAATGCCACGTAAGTATAACAAAGCTTGTAGAAGCACCTTCGTGCTGTGCAAGGGGTCCCCGGTTCGATTCCCGGCAGGGGGAATTTTTCTCCAGCCAAGATTATTCTTCATCCTTCCCTGAGTCTGGAAGTATGAATGAAAGTGTGAATGTGTGTGTGTGTGTGTGTGTGTGTGTGTGTGTGTGTGTGTGTGTGTGTGTGTGTGTGTGTGTGTGTGTGTGAATTCAACGTATAAAAACCCCCAAAGACCGAAAAACTCACTGTTAAACGAGTAATAACATTACCAATAGGCAAGGTCGCCGATATGACTTCTGCAGTTAAAGGCGGGATATAAATGGAACAAAAAGCTTGCAGAAGTTAATGTGAAATCCAAGCGCACAACCTGAGTTCGCAGTTATTTCCAACGAAGCAGCAGTGTACAAAACTTAAAGAAATGATTGAGGATTCCAAGAATCTCAACAGTGAGATGGCAGTCAATGCCAACATGCGTTTCATTGAATTGAGGTTGCTATACTTTGGATTATAAAATCATAAAATTGCATCTATCGACCTTTGCTTTAACTGAACAAGTGCATCTATCGAGTTTTGAAAAACTGCTAATATTCCCTAGCTTCTACACAGGACAAGAATCGAATTTTGCAAAATCTGATTTCACAGAACGATGCAGAAGGTGAAAATTATGCCGATACTATATATAACTCAATTTCGTAAAATTTTGCATCTAGCGAGTTTTGAAAAAACGCTCCTCAAATGCAATCTGAAAGCAGCAGCAAAGGAAAACTCAGCACTTGAGTGCCTTGAAGAGCTCTTTGATGAACAACTACTGAACTCTACTTACCGTGAAGCTTTTGGATATGCTACACAGATAAATAATTACAGCTTTGGGTGAATGTAGAAAGATGTTCTTGGATGACATACTGTACCACAGGATGTTGTACTGTAATGAAGGTGAAGTTTTTGAGATAAGGTGCGTACGACGGTGTATCACCTATAATAATCCCGTGGCACAACAACCCATCCGAGCCGAAGCCTAACACCCGACCGCTGCGTCCCCCACCTCTGCCTACCACAGGCGTCATGAGTGCGGTGCAGTACTGGAAGGGGGACTTGCTTGCCACCCTGGTCCCTCCCATTGGTTACGCGGTCATCCCGACTAGGGGCCGCTACTTTCAATCAATTCGCTCCGCAATCGGGCTCCCGGGATCAAATGAGGCTGAGTGCACTCTGTGCCAGACCTCAGAGGGGGGAAAATCCCCACACCGGTACCGAGATTGAAACTAGATCCTACGCACCAGAGACGGATGTGCTACCACTGCGTTATGGAGGTGGTCATCACCTATAATAGACAAATCAAGCGCCAACTTAGTTTCCACGATGATATACTTCTGAATAGAATCCCAGCTGATGAAAGGGATAAACTTGTGAAAGTTTGTCCTTTTATGAACTTGATGAATAGGTACTAATTTCATGAAATTCCAGCTTCTTACAGAAAATTGATGAACAAATGCTTCAATAATATCGAGGTCTATACACGGTGATCCAAAATTACCGACAACGCTTAGTATGTTGTGCAGGATGGCAAACTAATCAGTTTTCAAGGAAAAACTCTTGTCCGGAAATGCACGGTTTGGGTGCTGGTGAGCGGCCAGGTATGATATGTGTGTGCGTTCACATGTAAAGCCAATATGAGTAACACATCAAACTATGTACATTACAAATGGACTTTGAAGTGTACCTGCTGCGTCATTGCAGAAGCTATATCGGGTGGTGCTCTGCCTCATGCACATGGCTCAATACGTGCGGTTGTCTTAAGATTTTCAATCGCTCCGTGGACCCGAGCAATAAGGTCCTCCGCTGACGTTACAGGTACACCACACTCGTCATACAACTCCACGGAAATAGTTGAGAGGTGTCAGATTTGGCGACTGAGCCATCGAACTGTTCCACCTCTACCAATCCATCGATTGTATGTGTGGTGTTGAGGTGATTCTGCGCATTTGCTGGAGCTCATGCCCGTCATTTCCGCAGCTCTATACTGGCATGTGTCGCACTGCTGTTAAAACGTTACTGTACTGGAAACAATACAAGTAGTGCAGTAGGATACGCACCAAGGACACCAAGGACACCATGGAGGAATATAGCACATCGCGGGTACGTTATGAGGTCAGGTCCTTGCACACCTTCCGTATTAAGATATCAGAACGAATCTTAACAAAGAGTCACTACCGTTCGTTCGCAAACATCAATGTTCTCCAACGCCCAAATCGTGCATTTTCGGACTGGGATTTCTTCTGGAAAACCGATCAGTTTGCCATCCCGCATAACATAGTAGGCGATGTTGGTATTTTTTGTGACGCTTGTGTATGAAACTGTTCATACATGGGAAACCAGTCTTATGTATATTCAAACAATGGACTATGGTTTTTCTCGAAACGCTCACTTTTATCACATGGCAGTCCATGGGGGAAAGTTGGAGTTAAACCTCGTTTCAATTTTGGGACTTGGCATATATGTAAGTGGTAACGAATACAATTCTTTTGTGCTACAACTTCCTAAGCTTCACAAACATTTATTTTGATAAATTGTATGATGTTGCTTCGGATGAAAACTGTAGCGGAAATTAAAATAAGTTGAAAGGAACCGACTTAGTGAACCGAATGGCCGCTCACGGAAGGTGAGAACAGCTTGGTAAAGAAACAGAGGAACGTAGGACTAGAGATTTGAAGCAATACGGGGGTAATGACTGTAAAATGTAAAACTTGTGTGAAACCACGATACAGTACCGCCAGTAAGACAGGTAAAGAGATGGAGCAAAGCTGTGAATAACAAGAATTATAAGCTTTAAGTCAAGAGTGATAGCAGGGTACAACGAGCACATTGGGTAAATGGATAAACTAGAGCGGAATTGCAAAAGGACCATGTAATAACTTGAGGTAAGAAGTGACATTTTCTATTGCTCCACGTCATCTGTTGCCTCACAAAACAAAATATTCCACTGCTACAATCCAGAAGGATGATGGCGAGGCCTATTTACTCTATCATACGCTCTTCTGATCCAAAACGGACATGTCGTCCATCATACACGAAGGCATCCATTTTATGTGTTCCGATCGAACTCAGGACCTCCGAAAGCGGACACATAATTGAATGCAAGACCTTGGGGGTGTAAGTAAAATGTACCATTTGCAAGAAAAACGTAAGGAAGTAGTGCTACATGTGTAACTTAGAACTGAAAATTGAAGACTTTCACAAAAAGTACATCATATTGTCAAAAGAGAGTAGCACCATAATCCGCATTTGGAGAACATCTAAAATATATTATGCACTTCAAGGTTATTTTATTTTTTATTCGTATTCATTTGTCCAATCTTTATGCCAATCAGATAATTAAAAAATATAATACTGATCCAGAAACACAAATTGGCAATTAATGGGTTAACATGCTCGCTGAAGTGTTATTATGATTAGCTTCTGGTTCAATGTGGACGCCTTATTTTCCTTCCATCATCTAAGCAGGCAAACATAATTTATTATTAATGGAGCTTAGTTTTGCAGGCAGTCCTAAAATGAGGAAGTGCGTCGGATACTGACATTCTGAAGCCAAGCACCCCGTGTGTCAAGACCTCACTGTCACCTTCCACCATACTAGTAGAAGACAAAACAAAACCTGATTAAAACGAAGATCCAATCTGGAATACTGACATACCAATACGTTTTTCTTTCTTTCTTTTTTTTTTTTTTTTTTTTTTTTTTTTTTTTTTTTTAATAATTAACGTCATCCAACGTAATGTCAGATCAGACGGTGAATGAATGAAATGGGTGAAATGATGCTTAAATGAGTCCGAGGTCCATAAAGCTTTAAGTTACCCTACATTCGTCTTCACAGGATAAGGGAAAACCTCGGAAAAAAACCTTACTCTGATAACTTACCCAAAGCAGGATTCCAACTCGTGATCTCTTGAACGTGAAGCAGACACGCTAACCATCACGCTACCGAGGCGGATCATACCAATACGGGAACGTTTCTGTGTTAACATGGTGTGTGCATGGACTGGCTACTTCAGTTTTGTATGGTTTTACATGGTTCAGGTTTACAAGGTTACCTTTTTAAGCAGGATGCTTCTCCTGTTTGAACGCTGTGTGATAAACGTTTTGTTGGTCTGACACGTGCGTTTAGAGTGTGTTTCACTGGTGGAGCAACTAAACTCCGCAATTGCTCACCAGACTTGCAGAGATGCTGGCGGACGATGAACAAGCCGTGGAGAAAGTTTTTTAAACTTTTAGAAATTAAATTATTTTGTTGTTTAATGAGGCTGTCAATTTCCCGGATCACATCAGCGTCACCGGTCTGCCGGAATTTTGTCCCGCAGGAATTATTTTACATGCCAGTAAATCTACTGACATGGACCTGTCTTGTTTAAACACACTTAAAAACATCAGTCTGGGCCGGATTTGAACTCGCGACCTTGAAATCAGTAGGCTAGTGTCTAACCAAATGAGCCACACAAACGGACACTTTTAGGAATGATTAACATGAATCTGAGGATTTAGAATTTTAGATATCGAGATTTCATTCCTTTTGGCACCTTCATAACTTCGTTTCAATGTTGGCTTTTGCATCATTGTTTGGTGTGTACATATATATATATATATATATATATATATATAAATAGTTCAGCAGCCTTAAACGTGTATCATCATAATCATCATTACCATTATCTTCTTCTTTAGTATCATCAACGTCATGATAAATTCGGGAACAGACGCTGGACATGACACTTAACCTTCACTTAACTTGGATGACATTGTTATCGTCTTGCAGAAGATATATTTTCCATTGTAGCCAGTGTTTGGCAGAGTTGCCAAGAGGGGCTACAAAGTTGGAAAAATTCAGTTAGTTTCCGAAAATCAAACATGCTTAAAACTGTTAATATTTTCTTCCTGTGTCACACCAAAATAACTGGTCTTTGGTTCCTACAAGACTCTCTTGCTACTGCCAGAAATTGGTTTCAGGACATGTAGATATTCTAGATAACGAAAATGCATTTGCAGCCGCTAACAAAGCATCTGAAATTCCTTTAATCAGCCTTGAATCAAATGGATATTCATGAAAACGCAGTGATACTGGAACTCTACAGTATGCTTACAGATTCTAAGGCTACAATTCAGTAGCTTGATAACGCCGGCCACAAGAAGTGTTAAAATTAAGGAGGAAGATATTCTAATAAATTGTAAGTAATTATGAAGAACATTGTGACCTTAATGCATGCCTGTATCGGATGGGACTACACATCGACCTCTGAAAGCTATCAGACCGGAGCTCATTATTATGTGAGCATTTTGCACATCAAAGGGCACTGTGTGAGATGAGACATTGCCAAAACTCAAAGAGCTACTATTCATTTCAATCCATATTGGATTCAGTTCATTGTAACATTGAAAAATGAAATTTAGGGAAGCATATTTGAATGCAGCATTATATATTTTTAAACCAGAGGTGCAGGATAAATAATAATCTAAGTCAACTAAACTGAGGTCGGATTTGAGGGGATGTTGGTTTTAAAAGTTCCCTAAACTTAGATACAGTTTTCCAAAATGCAGTACCATATTTATCAGTCCAATCCTTTTGAATTAATCTAGAATACTAAAGTTAGACAGGATAACAATTTCATGACCTTAGTGCAATTGCCTAATGATATATGTATTATCAAATGGAATTTCACTATAATAGATCGTCTGCTGAATTGTCTAGGAGAAAACCTGAGAAATAGGATTTTCTTCTGAGAAAGAAAATTACTTTAAAGGATATCTGTATATACCACCCTTAGTGTAGTGTCACCGCGCCCGCCGCATCTAATTGCCGACAACAGCAGTGTCACCCATCGCATTATTGTCGGCACTACCGCAAAGGAGCCGAAGGAAAGAGATAGAGAATGACCGCATTGTTGGGGCGCTTGCCGAAAGAGAGAAAAGGATAGAGGCTACTGGAATCTTCTACTTTGTATCTCACCGCAATAAGTGAACGTTCCTGAAGCTTCCAGAATAGTGCCTGGGAGATATAAATAGCGGTAAAGTGTGAGAAGAGTCAGTCAGACGTATGTGAAGCGTTGAGTAGTCGTGCCGACGGAGACGGACAGACGATGTGAAGAGTTGTGCCAACGGAGAAGAGTTAGTTCTTTGTGTTACAAGTTCGGAGCCGTGCTGTTGTAGAATCGGAAAAGACTTTTTTGTTGTTGCAACGAGTGTACAAAGTTACTGTTTACGGAAATAAAAGTGTTTCTTTATCTCGACTACATCTGTCTACTTTACTTCACACCCACCACGAAAAGTCACAGTAGCTAGTAATTCAAGTAAAGCACCTGATTTTAGGGTGGCAAAATTTGTATTGTCTTGTAAATAGCTTGCTCAAAATGCCGGTTACTGTGGGTAGAAATTCTGCAGGAATTAACAGTTAGCATATCCTTGTTTTAAAGGTTCATATTGCAAAACAGACAATAATTCGACAAATCTCTCTTCTGTCACCAGTGCGATAAAAATGAGAAAATCCAGTACAATTACTTTTCTTACTTTGTGTTCTTCTAACCAAATGCAGAATACAGTTCTCTTTCACTGTTGTGAACAGTCTTTAGTCCGTGATATTGTCACCTATAACTGTTTTCTTCTCGTAACCCTAACAAACAATTTTCGTTTTTCTTCACTTTCTCTCTCAAAAAGTAACTCAGACAAAACGATCACTCATCACTTACTAACTGCTTCACTATCTTCCCTTTGACAGGACCGTACACCATAGCTAACACACACACACACACACACACACACACACACACACACATACACACACACACGCACGCACACACATACTCACATAATTAGGGTTACCAGATTAGTTTATGAAACTGTAGGACATAATGGTAAAAAATGTAGGACAAAATGTAGGGCATTGTCGGTCAATGCAAGCATAATATAAGTTTACAATTTAAATGTTATTACACATATGCATATATACACATATTTTATTCAAATTCCGCAACATGCAGTATTGAATGTGATCATGAACAGTCAGTTATACTTCTATGAAGAAGTAATTTTGCGCAAATAGTTTGCTTGAGATATAATCAAGAAATTCCACAAAACTGAAGGTTTTAAAATTGCACTTCACTAAAATAATACCTCTAACTGAATCAATACATAATCTGTTTCTTTAATCTCTCTACTTTGCTCTTATTAGTGAAAATACTCTTTCAAAATTAGCATTGTGTTGCTTTGCCTTCACAGAATACCAGCCTTTTGTCTCGGAGTGCAAACGCTGCGTTGCCAGTTTCTCGTTCAGTGTTTCTATGCATGAGTATGCCCTTTGACTGTAGCCGGTGTAGCCATGTTGCCATAGCGAGTTGTAGTTGCGGCTAATAACCAATTATTCTTTCTATTTTCACAATTGCCAGTTAATTTTCTAACGATCACTGCTTATTTCTGAAAATGTAGGACTTTAGAGACTTTTCAAAAATTTCCCCCAAACGTCGGACAAATGGTTAAAATGTAGGGCATGTTCGGGAATTTCCGGAAGGCTGGTTACTCTACGCATACTAAAACTAGAAACTGACTCACTCATGTATGTAACTCACTGCTAACGCCTCTTGCTAACGCCTCTTGCATCCTCGCTTCCTTTATAGCGAGGATGACGTAACATGAAACTTTCTCGAACTTCTATAAATACGCCGCCGGCCCGACACTTCTCAAATAATCTCGAAACTCTTGTTTGTTCTGCCGATCCCATTGTTGTCTGTCACGTGTAATTTGACATATTTTAAGTATAATTTATACGATTACGTTTTTGAGTTCTCACCTGGGCTTTAATTGCATGATCACATCGCATTAAAAACTGTGAGAAGCAGGGAAATCAAGCCTTTTATGTTCAATTCTCCTTGTGTATAAGATCATTGACTTCACAGAAGCAGAATGTTCTCTGCAATTAGATTACATTTTAATGGTATTTTGTTAGAGGGTGTCTGCTGCATAAGTAAACCTGGCCAAAATTTAACGGAAACGATGAAAACTCTGTTTATAATGGCAACTTGGCTTAGTCAGGGGTTACATACATGTTTCTCTTTATCTGCAATGAAATCGGATCTCTTAGCTACACTGCCACGAACAAATAGTAATATAAGAAGTACGTGATCGGTCTATTTCCGTTTCCGCTCCGCCTCAGTGCAGTTACTGCTCTTCTATTTTGTCATTTTTTGTTCATCCTAGCCCAATCTGCTCGGTCTAGGATAAGAGTATTTCCCCCTCCATCTCTATTGCTTGAGGTCGACATCTTCTTCTTAGGTTCAACACCATAATCCTCCGGTAATCCTCTCCCTCCCGGATCTTGGGGCAAATGGGAGGAACAAATGAGAGGAAAAGGTTCGTTTGCCTGTGTTAGTAAAACGCCTCTACCTCCTTTACGTTAAATTGCCTTCCGAGCTACAGTTTGACCTCTTGATATTAAGCAGACTTTAATGGGCTGTTACTCCTAAGATTGAGAATTGCTAATTTGCAGCTTTGTGAGCTGAAATCTCCCTCCAGTCGCTTTCTATCGTTAATAATACGAATTTAATCTACAGTTAAGTTACATGGGGATTCTGGGCAGGTTCCATTATGAGGTGGCTCAGGGAAGATCCGGAGGAGATTTAACGGCTGTGCGAAAACGATAATGATGTAACAATGATCTTCGTAGAGCTATTTGTCTTTGTTAGCCTTGCGACATTACAGAGTGTTGGTTTTATTCTGAATTTTATTTAGACTACGTCATTCGAAAGTCTCAGCAATGCTCTTCTTTATCGCAGAGACTGGTAACTGAAAAGCACTTGAAAGTAATCTTTGGAAACAAGTTGATTACAATGAGATAAAATTAGCATTTATCCTAATTTTATAACAATGATTTTAATTGTTCTATAACAGAGGTGCTAAGAAGTGGTACCGTGGGTCATTCTCCTCTTTTCTCACTCCACTCTGTTTGGCATAGTGGCGTGACCTTATAGGGTAAAGGTTACTGTCGTTAGAAATTCTGTACACCTGCACCCCTTTGAGTTTCGCAGAGCAAGTCATTGTTGGGTGTCACCGTGTCCCGTTACAAATTCCAACAGAAACATTGCCAGCATTCTTCCTGGACTTCGTTCACCAGCGAAGGATAACTAGGAATAGGGAAAAAATGACTATCCTGATTCCCTTCAATTACACCACTGCTCTATAAGAAAGAAACGTGAGTTTGTTTTTATTTAGCTAGTTACAGAAGATTTATTTCGGAGTGAAACTTGGGTTAAAGCCTGAAAGGACTCTAGACTATAAACTTAACTGAACTTAATGGTCTTACATGGCTCAATAAGAAGCTTCTCTAACGGAAACAATTTGAGAATTTGCCCAGTTTGTTTGGAGGTATAACCGGCTGGTCCCTCAGCTCAGTCGATAAGAATTCCTGTCTGCCATGTGAAGGTTCTCGGGCTCGACTCCTGGCTGGGGATTGGAACGTTTTCGGTTTTCTCTAGCAAACCTTTTTCTATAAATAACATTATGTCCCAGGATAGGCTGCAGACAGGACCATTGAGATTAAAGGTAGTGTAAATGGAGCAATAAAGGCAAAGACACATGACTTGTAAATATCCTAGTGAGTTGCATGTGAATGCAAGAAGGCAGGAAAGTATTTAGGCAAACAATGATATTGAGCTTTTTCTGAGGATTGACGAAACAGCATGGCCACAGAATATGTCGGACTATATTTGCTCGCTGGAATGAGCGACCGAGGATGTGTCTGTTTGCAACAAGACTAACAAGTGGTAATCGCTACCATGTGTGAATAGAGCTATGTAAGCTTTACTCTATCTCAAGGAGGACTGTTTCAGTCTTATAAATTGGATATTCGCCTTTAATTTATACGTTGTATAATTTACCGTAGTAGACATCTTTATTCCTAAAGCTATTTTTAAAATTTACTGTATTTTCCCTTTTGTATCTTGAACTCTGCACCACTTTGGAATAATACGCCATAGCTCGTACACGCTTTGAATGACAAAGTTAAGCCTAGATTAGGAAATAAATTGGCACCACCATAAAGCTTGGGAGCATTTGTGTGCGCGCAACAAGTTTCTTTTTCTCTTTTTCTTTGATCACATTTTTTAATTTCTTTCTCAGCTTTTACTTTCAACGGCTTTTTCTGCGTATACTTTCTTTATAAATGGCTCATATTTTAGAAGTTGTCGGAGACAGCTAGTTGAAATTTTACAACAAAAATGACCGCCGTATGTCTTTGAGGACTAATTTAGTGCAAACAAGATGTTTGGTCATTGATAAAAAATAAATAATTTGTAATTAATTTTAATGAAATGAAAATATGAGTGTGAAAGAACAAACCCTTTATCTTCCTTAATAAACAACATTATTTGAGTAGAAATATGAGCTTAGAATGCATCTAAAGGTAAAGGGTACAGGGTACAGACACAGGGAGACACCTCGCTCACTTGGACCTACACAGATTTATTGTGGCTACTACCCCCAGGAAACAGGAATGAAATGAGGAAACAGAAGTTACCACACATGAATGCATCTAGATAGGCCACAGAGATGCGTGGAAATCCCTAACACGTGCTGAGATCTCTTCATCCCGGTGCCAGGCCCTGCACACCACGGGTCCGGTGTCGCACTGAGCGTCCCCCCTCGCCAGAGGACAAGACCTGCAAAACGCCACTTAGCGCCGAGAACAGAAGTTACCATGCGCAATCATCCACGCCACCAGCCCGGCACTGCCAACACTACACCTGAAAGTACACCTGAAAGATGATAAGGAAATCGAATGAAGGGAAATGGTGGAAAGGAAACCGTAGTATGAAATAATGCATCCCGGCATTCTCCCACTAAGTGACATGGGGAAACTACGGAAAAACCCGTGTCAGAGTGCGCAGCCACGGGGTTCGTACCCGCTACCTCCCGAATGTGGACCACAGACGTTATCCCCTGAGCCATCTTGCTCGTTTAGAATGCATGTCCTGAAAAAAATTCAGTCTGATATCTTTATAGCTTCTTAGATAAGAGGTAGATGATTTAGCGTGTATTACATTACAGGGATATGGTTTTCAACATCCTCGTAAGATTTTCTATATAAATCAGAACTATTTTGACGACTTAATTCCAAAACTAATGAAGCTAGGAAGCGTAATCGTTGTGTCAGATCTGGATAATCCATTTCTGAAGACAGTAACTTCATCGGTATATGTATTACTAAGCAGGCTTAATCCCGTAGGATTTAGCAAGTTCGGAAATTCAGATGTGAATTTAAATGCCCCTCTGCTGCAAAGCTTGCAGTTTTATGCGAGACGAGCTTCCGCGTCTAAACGGAATTCATTTTTCGGCCATGAAAGTTAATTATCTTACCACAGGGGGCCCACCAAATTACTTGGTTACTCAAGTTCATACCTCTCATCGTGAAAATGTAGATCAAGTCTGAGTTAATGTTCCGGGCGTTCCTTCTTTCGCTGAAATGTTTGTAAATATCAGTTTGCCTGTGTCAACGCGCAATAGCTATAGTGTAAAATCTGACTGCTGTGACAAGAGTATATGTTTAGCGCGTGGGCGAAACCGAACGTGTTAATTTTTACGAGTATCATAATGAAAAGGTTACTCACGTGTTACATATAACGTTTTATGCAATTTTATTATTAAAATACGTCAAACTAATTAGCAAATTTGCTTAATGAAAAAGTGTAATGTATCAGAGATCAGAGATGTATGTCATAGTATGGTTGCTAAGCAGGTGTTGTTTGATTTGTGTCATTTGTTTCATTTTAATTAACGTCCTCCAACATTGTGCCATATCGGACGAATGAATGAAATGAAATGGGTAAAATGATGCTCAAATGAGCCCGAGGTCCATGGAGCTTTAAGTTACCCGACATTCGTCTTCTCAGGGTAGGGAAAACCTCGGAAAAAAACCTTACCCGGATAATTTACCCTAAGCGAGAATCGAACTCGCGACCTCTTGAACGTGAGGCAGAAACGCTAACCATCACGCTACCGAGGCGAGCATTTGTATCAACTCGTGAAGTAACTGAAGTAATAATAAAACTATTGAAAATGTGGATTATAGTTCACTTAACATTTTGAACTAGGCTACAATTGCTGAGAGTGTACTCATTTTGGAAAAATCAAAAGTGGTTTAAAAAAAAGAATATGAAAGGTTTTGTGGATGGCGGAACGAAAATTACATTAGTTTGACTAATGAAAGTACGTTGCTGACACTTTTCAGAGCTGGTAACTATGTAGGTTTAATTAGAGGCACGTTGGAGAAAATTAGGTTGTGCCGACCATGACGTCATCGCTGTCTTGTAATGGTAATTACATAATTAATTTTCTGATGCCATAAATAGGGACATTTAACAAGATTTATGGCGTTTTAATGCAAGGATTGCATAAACCTAATGCTGCTTATTAGATTTCTGTAAATAAGGGTTGCAGTAGAAGAAGAAATAACTTTATTACTTTGTTTCAATATAACTTGAGCTTTAACCACTTTAAGGAACTGTGTCCCCTAAAACACATAATTTTATTTGGAGGGATTTTATTAAATACATTCCAACCAAATATGGCACTTAGAAAATAGCTCACAGTAATGGTTTACATGATTGCGTATTTACATGTTGTCTTTGCTTTTGTACAGAGCTCGATATGGTATCGATCGTACGGTTTTTCACATAGTAAACATTCGCAGACTATATTTGATTCATGGAGGTGTGTTTTTGCACAATAGGTGACGAAATGCATGGATTATTAATCTTGCAATGGCATGCTTCATTTCGAAGTTTGCCTTTGACCATGGTCTGTCTACCATGACTCCTGTGCAATAGAAGTCTGGTCTTACTTTTTCTCTTTTCCCTGTCAGTGTTACCAGCAATTTTCCTGATGCACAGGTATTGGGTAGAAGTAAGCCTGTACTGAGCTCTTCTACCAGGAAGGTCATGCCAGTCTTAACCGTATCATTTTTATCTGTTCTTTTTGTAGTTCACTCTCACTCTTGCTGGACTGGATTCTCTCTCCCTCTCCCCCTCTCTCCACCTTCTTCTCCCCCTCCCTCCCCCTCTACTCCTCTTCCTCTCTCTCCATCTCCACCTCTCCCTATCTCTGCCTACCTTGCTCTCCCCCTCTCCCTCCCTCGCTCCCTCCCTTTCTTCCTCTCTCTACCTCCTTCTCCTCTACCTCTCTCTGCCAACAACCACCCCTCTCCTCCTTTCGTTCTCTCGGTACACCTCCTCCTTTTCCCCTTTTCCTCTCTATCTGCATCCTTCCCCCTCTTCCTCTCTGACTCCCTCCCCCTCCGCCTGACCTCCTTCTCTCCCTTCCTCTCCTCCTCTCTTCCCTCCCCCCTTTCCCTCTGGATAGATTCTGGCCAGATGATTTCGATGCCGTATATTAGTACTTACTCTCAACAGTAACATTGCTGTCTGTAGACTAAGGATTCTACCTTTTTTATTTTATACGTTGCCATTATTGCTTGGATTGTCTCCTCTGTGGCGTGTTTTATGGAGCATCTTGCATTTGTTTGTAGCGTGATGATTAAATATTTGATGTCTGGCGATATCAAAACGTTAATTATAATACAAAAAATTCCAGTTGGTTACACGCATTAGTTTCAACAGTATTAAGCTTCTGTGCTTTATTCGCTCAACAGTTGCAGACAAATTAAAAATGTTCCACAGATCAAAGGAGATATTTTGACTTTAACAACGCATTGCTACTGGAAACACATTGGTGGTTCTTGAAAATTCTATTGAAAGGAAGAAACTAACATTCAATGAATTTATTTCTCTTAATTTTAAGGATATCAAACTACGAAGGTACATAATAAAATAATTCATGTAAGTACCTAACTATGATGGATGGAATATTTTAAATAATGAAACAATTCCAGAAAAGGATCTGAAAAAAAGAACAACTATGCTTAATGTGCCAAAAATCACTGAGCTCAGGAAAACCTAAAAATCTCTACATAACTTTAAATATTGTCAAAGTCATAAAATCAAACAGACTGAACTGAAGTTTTGGAAGTGAACATAAAATCTCATGCAATACATTCACATGAATTACACTAAAAATTAAAAATTTACATAAAACATTGTCACAAACCTCAGCTAGCTGTTCCAACTATACATAAGTTAAAAAGGGCGAAAATGGCGAAACTGTCAACTCGCTGAAAACGGAGCTTAGTCTTTCGGACCACGACAGTGGTGGTTGTAGGAGTTTTAGCTATACTTAACAATTATTACAAATTACTCATCATACTTTGATTATGGATCTCTTTATGTCAATTACCTAGGACACGCGCATAAATGTGTTGTTTTACACCAGTCAAATTACAGCACTGCATCCTACATCTATTGTACTCGAACTTTTGGCCGCACCGTGGTCCAGTGGTTAGACCATTCGCCTCTCACCAAAGCGGTCTGGGCGACCGCATGTAGGATTTGTGGTGGAAAAGGCACACAATGAGGTATTTTCATCCAAAATCTGGCCAAAATTCAAATTTTTAAAGTTAATTATTGCATATATGAAACGCTCTGTATGGTACCTAGATAGATACCGTCTCTTGTGTCACACTTTGTTTCTCCACATAGACAACAATTGCTAAGTGTGTAGACAGCCTGAGTTTGGAACTTCTGACACTGCACATTAGAAGTACATATTTACTCTGTCTGCAGTTATATTATTTGTGTGGTGAATAAAAATATTGTTGCGAAGCTATTGGTACTTGTATATAATGGATTTTCCTCAGCCTTTTGTGCACTAACTAATCATCCATATTCTGCTTTAAAAGCTGCTCTGATCATTTTCTGATGAGCGTGAGACCTACATCACACAAAAAGTCTGTCTAAACCGCTTGTTAAGGAATTCCTGAACATGTTAGTTCTTATCGAAACCTGCACATCTACGAGAAGTTTAGCGGTGAGGAGGTCTTAACAAGTGAAAACTACTATACAGACGAAGGTATGGGAATTATTTCTTCTCGGTAAGTGAGTACTGTGCGAAGCTCAAACAATTATGTGTGAAATTTTGTATATCAATCTAAGAATTATTTAATGTCAGTATTACTTGAATTACGGAAATGCATTTATATCCGCCCCACCCTTAGAACCGCACTTGATGTAAACACAACTAACTCGCAATACGCTGAAACCAAAGCACACCATAAAATATAGTACCTTAAATATTGGCAATTATCTGTGAGTTTTCAAGGTGTATGATAGTCCTAGTAAAGACTACTTGAATGTAACGCAATAGCAGCGATGTTCCTGAAACTCCCGAGTAAATATCGTTCTGTTGTGTCATAAACACGAGGTATGAGTCCACGTGGAGTTTGTATTAGTCGCAGGTGATATGAACATCAGGTTATTGAGGAAGGATACAAGGTGCGGATCTAAGGCTGAATGGAGTTTACATTTGCAATAAGATAACTGAGATACCGCAGTGAAATAGAATACTTGAATTTGGATTACTGTTGAACCTAGAAACTCGTATGCCAATATATTAATTTCTCCTAAAAGTGTTCAGTACTTATCTAATTTACTCGTCTATGTCATATCCGATACAGTAAAAACCCATACATTTTAAATAAAATACTTATTGCGAAAAATTTGGTAAAAATACCCCACTGTGCGGCGCGGGGGCGGATTTCTATAGAATTCTCCGTTGTCCTCCGCTATCATATTCTACCGGGGCTTCATCTTCATTCCATGGATCATTGTTGTCATTGCCTGTGGTGCCGCATGCAGTAAAAGTGGACGTTAAACACTACGAAAAACACACAAACTCAATCCTTAGCAACCGTCGATTTAACTCCGGAATGAGTCGAGCTTTTCCAAGCTCACAGCCGTAAATTATAGCTCACGGCTATGATACAGTAAAAGATTGACTTTTTAATCAGTTAGGGTTTAAATTTAATGCAGTAAATAAAGCCCTGTTCTAACAGCAAAAACTGCTCTTACTGTTAGGTAGTAGGTACACAATGGAAATGAGCTACTACATAATAAGTGTCGCGGCACACTTTTGTGGTGGAATTGTTAAGACTCAGCAAGCATGCTTCAAATCCAGAAATGACATTAAAACGATTATTCTTGGTGCTGACACTCATTAGGTTAAGCACTTGGAACATTGCCCTAGCAGTGAGACCTGAGTTTCAATGCGTTGAGGTGTGCTGGGCAACGGTTTCTTTGGTAATTATGCGATTAATCTTTTCGGTTTCGTAATTAAGGAGCCAATCTCAATTACATATCTTCGATAGATTGGGCAGATAAGATTCCGAGTGGGGACTCAGCACCTCGAACAATGAAATCATTTGTGCTTATCCCTCTGAAGGGGCGGACCCGGGATAGAGGCGTGAGGTGAAAGGACATGAAGGGTGGCCGAACATAAGGAGAGAGGACCGCAGAAGGCAGGGTCTTAACGGCTACATATTTGAATTCTCCGGTGGCGCCTCGTACACCATCCACCCTTCCCCGTGCTGGGTCACAGGTCCCCGAGGGGCCCTGGACTTGATGACCTGTGAGCATGTCCAAATGCAGGGCTCATGAGGTCACCTTAGGCCATCCTCCCTGTGCGTAAAGTGAGCTTTGTATCTACTGACACCCCGTATACTGGCCATGAATGCCATTGTTATCCTAACAAGAATTGCGGGATTGTGACGGATATGTGGCTATTTAAATTAAATTGAATGAGGAGCGAGTGAACGATATCCTTCGTTCGGCACACGGGAAAAACTTTACATGTTTATCACGTGCAAAAGTATTTTGTGGTGCAAGGAAATATAATAAGTATAACTATATTCATAATATAACATGAGGCAGCCCACTCAAGTCATAATGCAAATACAGGTAAGCACAATGTGTTGAAATTGTATCGTTATTTATTACTGTACATTATTGCGGAAGTACGCAGTAAAACGCTCAATAGGTGATGACACTGATGACACAGAAAACAATGTTTCTACAACAGCCGATGAAAACTGAAAGAAATAACTGTTTATCCTTTTGTTTCTTTACTATAGGCTAACTCAGAAATCTAAATTTCAACTCAAAATTTAGATCTGCTGTACCAAAACTTGACACTCTCCTTTCTAGCTATACTGTGGCAATGGAAATAGTTAGGTGAATGAAGGATTTTAATGATGGTGTATTGACTGAGAAATATACGATAAAGGTAGCCGAAAAGCTATTCCTTGAGTATATGGATTACCTCGAAAAAATAAAGCTGTAAGGAAAAACCATAGTACGTAGACTTGATGACATGTCAACCAATGTAAAGTGGCAGGTGTTAAAAAAGTGCAAAGACTGTGTATATTTTTCTTGTGCTACGGACGAGACTGGTGTCCTTGATCAGCCACCGCCGAGTCAACATGCCAGGAAAGAAGAAAAGAATCACTACAGCTTCCTCGGATTAAACTGAAAACGCCAGAACCATCCTCGCCTCACAGCCAACTACTTCGTCGCTTTCACCGCCTCCGTCTTCACGGACATGGTAGTTGAGCCTGTGACACCACAACGAATCTATCTACTGACCGCATACAGAAAACACAACTAGAGGCCGAACACTAAACCCCGAGTCACCCAAACCTCACAAAGCTGCAGAAGTACAGCGCAGTAGTGCGCGGAGTACAGCGGTAGGTCCCAGACGCTCTCCTCCGCAACGCAGCCCGATGTCGTTGGCCTTCTTTGATGAAAGCGATGCGCTCGTCACAGCCAGAGGATCGTCCCCGCTGGTACGCCTAGAATTCTGGGATGGGGCGGATTATCGTGCCGCCTTGACTGCCCTTGGGCAGGTGCTCCCAGTTGACGCTAGCCGGAGTGTCCACCCTACTGCATGCCGACGCTGCTGCCAATACGTCACACCGCCGACGCCCCACGCTGCTACTACTGTGGCGCTGGCACCTTCACCACACCAGCACCAGCCATGAACTGACACGCCGCCCCGTGTACTGTGCCACGTGCAATTGCACTGGTCACTTTACGGGCCAAGCGCCGTGCCCCAGGAGTCCACGCCGTCTGCTGACTGCTGCCCAAGTGCAGCTAGCACAACACCCAGTCTCCAGCCCCTGGACCAACACAGCCATACGCCAATCGCATGCAGACACCAACCGACAAATCACCGAGCAACAAGACACCACAAACGATGTCTACACCAACGCGGCACTACGAAAACTGCATGAAGCAATACACTCACCAAACGAGTTAATGGGAAGTAGCTCTTGTTCATGCACTCAAAAACATTCAGGACACCCACAGAAGAAGTGTTCGAGACTCGACAACGTCCTGTAAGTGAAGTGAAGAATATTCTAAGACTGCTCCTCTCTATTATCACGCTCTACCTTCGCCAGCCGAAGCCTTGGCATATCCTCTGCCGCTCCGCGTGCTCTCTTACAAGCAGAGCAAAGTTTACACACCTACCGTGGCTGGATTAAGCCCTGTTATTTCTGCAACTCTTTTAACGCACGAAGGGTTGTCTACTTATCCGAGGGCCTGCTGGAATGGGCCACCTGGTATAATACACATTGGGCATAAAGTAAATTTTGATTTGTGCAGTTTGTGACACTACTTTATTTTCTTATTTAAACCCCGGTTTAATACACTAAAACCGTCCAGCGGGGAAAATTTGGGGAAATACGTGTTGCACCATACGGGCTTAGGTACAATCGTGAAAGGGGGGGGGGAGAAGGAACTGAAGAGAAGAGAGCACTAAAAATTTCAAGAACTATAACATTTATGGATCAATAAATTATACATTTGTTAACAGGAATGATTAATCGGTATAAACAGAAATGGAAGCCGAAACACAACAGAAATACAGGTGAAAACAAAACCAATTTACATAACCCCATTCAACTCCCTCTCAAAGCGAGGAGTTGAGCAGTCTTCAAGCCTATCTGAAAAAGCCTAAATGTTTCGCGTGGACATCCTACGGGTTACAAGAATTACTTTTTACAAGATTACATTTAATTCGTCCGCATTAGAAGCACCTCCCAGGCAAGTAACGGTCAGAAAACCAATCTGTATTTCACGGCCTGAGCCCTAGTTAAAACCAAACAACTTACCCCGCACGCCGAGAAAGGAGCACACCGACTGACTGACTCACAACCGTCAGACCGAGAGGAAACCCATAGAAAAAACACTAGCGCAACCCAGCGGGGAAAACAAGAGTCGCGAAACAAAAGGAGGTGCCTCCATAAAACAAAATAAGTGCGATCAGCACAATACTCCCGCCCCCATCTGACAACACGCGCTCGCCATTCTGGAAAGGAACAGACTGATATTGTATGAGAAGTATCATATTAGGAAGGACACACCTTACACCGCTCGGTCATTGTACAGGTCACTGTGAAAGCACTGGCACCAAACACTGTCACTACAAATCACTGGCCACTGTCACATCAGAGAGCACAATTCTGTTTTTCCGGGACGGGAGAGACGATGCACAGCTCGTTGGGCGTACTGATCCCTCGTTGTTCCAGAGAAATTAACAAATTCTGGGTTTGAGCCTGTGGATGCCCTCTCGTTGCAATCAGGCGTTGAGAAAGTCCAAAACCCAAAACGTGGGCCACACACAAGCCCCTTCATATTCCATCGTCACCTCCCTGGCCTCCAGAAATCTCCATTGCGGACCTTACTGCTGCAGTAACACTCCAGATAGATGGTAACAGCCAGGCTTAACATTACACAATGCCAAACTGCGGTGGTTAGGTGCTTTCCGGACAGGTTACGAACAGGACCTGGCGAGGCTGTAACACGGAACAAACCCAACAGAAAGGGAACAAAACGCAGGCTTCAAATAGGCTGCTGCCCCAAAATAACATCTCGGGGTAGATCAAACTGAATGAATGACAGTTTTTTACAGAACTGTGGATGACATCAAATACATAAATAGCAGAAAATTAAAAAATTTGAATCAATTTATAATCAACAAGCGTGATCACATACCATAAACTGTTTAATGAACATAACAATATAAGAACAATTTAAACGAACTTGAATAACATTAAATATAATTTCTTCCAAATGACAATTTAAAACAGGCTAAATAATATATATATATATACACAAGTTAAACAAAATAAACAAGGCCTTGTATAAATAAATGCGCATAAAACAAAATCCCTACTGGCCAGACAACACAAGAGTACAAACACGAAATACACATAATTACTACACAAGACACACACCGCAAGCACGCAGCAAACATCCCACAAATACTCCCCAAACGTACCACACCAAACACCTCACACCGCTTCCATACAAAGACACACGAAAACAAATCTACACAATGCCGACTCCACACGCCCGGCAGAAACTAACTACAGGGGCGCCGTAGAGGTATACAGCCCGGCGCACACATGGCACGCTCCAACATAAACAAACACCCACATTCCAAACAAAACACTTTATTCACAACATAAACATACAGGAGTAAACAAAGGAAACCCATACACATACGGAAAACGGATACCAAACTACTGGAAGGGTTTCAATTGTGAGACGTGAGCTCTCCTTTCTTGGCCCGTGCGGAGGTCCCTTAAGCGCACAGAAACATTTTTGAAGATACTTATAATCTCGTACGGCCCTACGTATCTAGGAGCCAACTTCGCTGCATAAGCATTTTGCTTAGAAGATTGAGTGTACAGCTTACACAGTACTTTCTGGCCAACGGCATAAGGTGAAGGCCGTTTATTTTCATCATACCGCTTCTTTACCTGGGCAAGTGACTTCTTCAAATTCCGAAAAGCGGCCTTCCATACTCTACATATTTCCTCGCGAGTAATATTCTGGGGAAGCAAATCGTCCAAACACCAAAGGTTAGACAGCGGAGAGTTAGGTATATAGGCTAACATAAGCTGATGAGGGGTAACGCCATGTGATTCGTGTCGAGCCGAATTAAACGCCAACTGCAACCGAGACAAATTAGTGTCCCACTTAGTATGATTATCATGATGAAAGGCTATTAATGCTGATTTGAGGTTCCTGTTAAATCTTTCGGCATGGGAAGGACGGGGGTAATAAGGGGTGGTAGTTATGGTTTTAATGCCCCAACTAAAACAGAAATTTCTAAAGGCGAAAGAAGTAAATTGAGTGGCGTTGTCTGTTACCAAATAACGAGGGGCTCCAAAAGCCGCAAATACTGAAGAGAGAACCTTGACTACCCCTCGTGTATTCGCTTTCGGTAAGGCCGACATTCATACAAACTTACTAAACGAATCTACTACGACTAATGCATACGTATTCCCCTGGACTGAACGAGGAAAAGGGCCGATAAAATCCACAAATAATTTTTCCAGGGGTCTACTTGCCACCTCCGATGCTAAACCTTTCCATACTGTACATTGCGCGGGTTTCGCCATTGCACAAAGTTGACACTGTCTAACTCGGGAAGCAATTTCTTTATTCATGCCCGGCCACACAAAATATTCCCGAATCTTGTCTTTGGTCTTGGCTATTCCCAAATGCCCGCCTACAGGAGATGAATGGAAATATTCAAACACCATGAAAATTAAGGCCCGTGGCAAAACAACCTTGTTCTTGCCGTCGAAGGTAGCCTGGGTCATCAAAACACCCTCCTTCAAACAATAAGGAGTAACAACCTCGCCAGCCTCAAGCCGATCAATAAGGGCCTGCAGATCCGGATCTTTCCTCTGATGTGTGTGCAAACCCTCGAACAACTCCGGAAATTCACAGACGGCTAAAACATTTTCCTTTCCGCATTTACATTCTCTCGGTTCTTCGAATACTCTCGTTAAGGCATCAGCCACACAATTTTCTGAACTACGTATATGTATCGGGACAAACTTAAAAGCTGAAATGCGTACGCCCCAACGCGCTAACCTGCCTGTAGATCGCGGTGAGGCCAACGACCACGTTAGCGCCTGGTTATCGCACTCAAGAGTAAACTCAACATGCTCCAGATATTCGCGGTATTTTTCTAAGCCAAATACCACAGCCAAAGTTTCAAGTTCGTAAACTGAATACTTCCGCTCGGCTGGAGTAAGGGTACGTGAACTATACCCAATAACCCTACGCCCCATAGGAAAATCCTGGAGTAAAACAGCAGCCACCGATCCCCTGCTTGCATCGGTCTGAAGGATAAATCTACGTGAAAAATCAGGGAAAGCCAACACCGGGGGATTCATTATGGCCTGTTTAAGGTCTTCAAAGGCCTGCTGCTGTTCCTCACCCCACTTAAACGGCGTTCCCTTCCGCCGAAGACGGTTCAGTGGTTCCGCCCGCGCTGCAAAATGTGGAATAAACTTGCTGAAAAAGTTCACCATGCCCACGTACCTGGCCAATGCCTTTACGGTTTTAGGGGGAGGAAAGTTACGTAGAACTTTGGTCCGCTCCGGATCAATCGTTATCCCAGCCGGAGATACAATATGACCTAAGAAAGAAATCTGTCCCGCAGCAAAGTTACACTTCCCTTTGCGCAAGGTAAGGCCTGCGCGCTCGAGCCGGTCAAAGACCTCCGCTAAATGTTGGCAATGGGTTTCAAAGTCGGGCGAGTAGACAACCACGTCATCTAGATAGTGATACACATATTTAAACTTGATGTCCGAAAATATTTCGTCTAATAACCGCGACAACACCTGAGCTCCAGTAGCAATTTCGAAGGGTACTCGTTGAAATTCATAAAGCCTCCATGGGACAGCAAAAGCCGTTAGTGGCTTAGACGACTCCGATAAGGGTACCTGGTAGTAGGCGCTATTCAAATCCAAACTAGTAGATACTTTGGCTCCCGCAAAATAATGCGCCGCCGAATTTAAATGTGGCATTGGTTGGGCCTCGATCTTTATCTTTTTGTTCAAGTGCCGGTAGTCCACCACTACCCTGAAATCGTCCTTGCCCTTAGGGACCAGAAATACTGGACTACTATAAGTAGACGTGGACGGCCTGATCACTCCCTTTCGTAACATTTCGTCGATCTTTTTACGAAGAATAGCCATTTTAGGTGGGGTGACACGATATGGTGGTAACTTCACAGGGGTGTCGTCTGTTAGTTGTATGTCATACTCCACCAAATTTGTTACTCCTAAACGGTCAGCAAACAATGACCCATGGTTCGCACAGAGTTGTTCCAGCGAACGGCCCTGCTCTTCTGTCAAATGGGGGAAAGCATTGCTGACGTCGCATATATGGTGACGTAGCGCGCCACTCTCCTCCAAAGGTGGTTTGTTGATGACTTGACCGCACTGAAATGCAACTCGTTCGGAAGGGGCAAATGCAAAGGTGATTTCCCCATCCCGAAAATCAAGCCTTAGGCCGACTCTAATCATAAAGTCCGAGCCTAAAATCAGTTGAAATGGCAGGTCCGGCAGAAGATAGAAATAGTGTTTCCACGTAAAACGCGAAATACGTATGGTCAACAGAACCTTGGCATTCACCTGAAATTTATGACCATTTACAGACACGCACCCAACGCTACACTGCCGCGGTTTGGCCGAGAATTTACCAAGATAGGTATAATAAAACTCCTCGTGTACCAAAGAGCAGGAACTTCCCGAGTCCAAGAGAGCGATTAACTGTCGTTTCCCAACAGTCACCTGTACTGTCGGCTTCAAATTAAAGGGCTTGGCTATTATCCGACGGAATATCCGACAACAGGCAGAAATTCCGCAAAGGGCTCGTTGTAAATCTTGGCGCCTTTGACCGTCTACACCCACGGGTAGTAAAACGCCACCACGCTTCCTGGCCACCGTGCATTGTCTAACCAAATGCTCAGGAGAACCACATCTAAAGCAAGACCCTGGCGAGCAAAAACTATCTCGAGCCAAATCTCCTCGGTTAGTCTGCCGCGGCTCAAATCGAACACCATGCAGAGGCACTTGCAATGATTCGCGGTTTCGTGCCGCATTTGACGCCTCATACTCTGCCAAGATCGGCAATAGCCCCTCTAAATCTTTAAACGTAGCAGGACAAGAGCTAAATACCAAAAGAGAACGTACCTCCGGGGTCAACCCCGTAATAATGACGTCACAGATCTGCCGTTCGCTATCTGGCAACCGTAGTATACGCGCAAACAACTTAACCCTGCTAATGTACTCGAAGAAAGGCTCTCCTAACCCCTGGGGTTTCAAATAATGATCTTGAATTAATGTATGTAGCTCCCGACGAGGAATGAAACACTTCAATACACTGTCATGTAATTCAGAGACTGGATCAACACATCCCTTAATACGCCCAATTATACTGCGCACCGCGTCACCCCCTTTTGACATCACTACTTCAAGCAGCTGCAAACCGGGAACTTCGCATAACTCAGCGCAATCCTTAGCTCTTACCAGGAACTTCAGAAATTCAAGAGCTGTAAGAACATCAACAACCTTAAAGACTTGATAAGGTTCAACCAACTGTTGTAAGGGATGAAGTAACTTTAGCGGTTTAAAGGCCGACATTTGAGACGTCACAGTTGGTGTGACAGTAGCCGACTCGGCCCGATCCCCTTTCTGAGCAAGCACTTCTAAATATCTCCTAAACTGCCCCTTCAGCTCGGCTAAGTCAACCCCGAACTTAACCTTAGGACAATATTTTTGGAAATATTCAATCCGCTGCACATAATGCAAGATCCTGGCTGTCAAACGCCTCACCTGCGCTTTCGAAAACTCTGAGCCAACACTCGACTCGGAAAACAACTCTTCAAATTCCAACCGTGCGGCCTCACATAATGACGGTGATTCAGTTACCAATAAATGTTTGTCCGGCAACACGACATAATCGTTATCCTTCACGCTACGAAGTGCGTCTAATAGGGCCGGAACGTCTGCCGACGACAAATCCTCACGTCCACGAATCCCCAACTCAAATAGAATTTCGTTCTTACGCAACAGCTGAAAGTCACTAGACATGGTTAATCAAAACAATAACCCAATGCTCAATTTAACTGCCCCACTCGACCACAAGATAACCACGCTCTGCTACCATTTATTGCACCATAGGGGCTTAGGTACAATCGTGAAAGGGGGGGGGGGGAGAAGGAACTGAAGAGAAGAGAGCACTAAAAATTTCAAGAACTATAACATTTATGGATCAATAAATTATACATTTGTTAACAGGAATGATTAATCGGTATAAACAGAAATGGAAGCCGAAACACAACAGAAATACAGGTGAAAACAAAACCAATTTACATAACCCCATTCAACTCCCTCTCAAAGCGAGGAGTTGAGCAGTCTTCAAGCCTATCTGAAAAAGCCTAAATGTTTCGCGTGGACATCCTACGGGTTACAAGAATTACTTTTTACAAGATTACATTTAATTCGTCCGCATTAGAAGCACCTCCCAGGCAAGTAACGGTCAGAAAACCAATCTGTATTTCACGGCCTGAGCCCTAGTTAAAACCAAACAACTTACCCCGCACGCCGAGAAAGGAGCACACCGACTGACTGACTCACAACCGTCAGACCGAGAGGAAACCCATAGAAAAAACACTAGCGCAACCCAGCGGGGAAAACAAGAGTCGCGAAACAAAAGGAGGTGCCTCCATAAAACAAAATAAGTGCGATCAGCACAGTGTCCTCGGTGAAATTTCGGTCATTTGTAATTAAAATTCCATTTTTGTTCTGTTTAATCGAATTATATTTGATAACCTTGGATCATAATGTTAGAGCTTACCAAGTATCGCTAGTTTCGCATTAATATGTCTAAGCCGATCTAAATACAACAGGTAAGTAGATAGGTGAGAACGTAGGTGGGTGGGTAGGTAGGTGGGTACTGTATAACCGGGAATTATTCCACACTGAGCCTAGAGTAAAAGTGTGCCAGAACACGGGCAACGTGAACTGAAGGTTCTTTATCTGCGCGCCAGATTCCTTCGTGCAGCCGCTGGCCTCCTGATATGGACAACGCCACTGGCGGGGACTGGTTACCACAACGCCACCACTACCCCGCGAAAACAGGAATTACAGAGCGCAGATTCTACCACAACTGCGCGGCAAGGATGGGCATGCAAGTAATAAAGTTCTGAAATGTAAAATGAAAACATTAACATACTAACTGGTCACGTAACGAGGTTTTTCAGACAAATGAACCACGCAAGTGGAATTTAATAACACCAGAAAACAAATGTTGAATGACCGACTTTAAAACTATGTACTTCAAAGTTGTCCAAAATATTTGTATAATTTCACCATACCTATACCTCCAATTTCTAGTTTCATAATTTTGCATAATCCCCTTTAACTTGAATGATTGTATCCAGATCTTTGATATAATAAATATTTCCTGATGGTGTTGTTATCCTTTGATCTTTTTAATGTTAGTGTTTTGTGAGAACACGTTCGTATTCACTATCTCATTCAGACGCCACGGAAAAAAGGGAAATGTTCATGATACGAAACAATACAACATATTTGCATACCATCAGGATCTGTGGGTTGAGGACTGACCACAGCAACACAATTATTTGTATCTTTTGCGCTGGTTCTTACATTTCATAAGAACGGACGTAAATATGTTAACTTGAAAATTAAATTAATTATGCCATCCATGAAGTTTCTATTTTAAACGGAAAACTATTTCTATCTGTCGCAAAATTTATAGGCTTGCCCAGCTGTGTAGTATTGTATAGTTAAACACACTGTGAAATTAGGCTGTACAAACGGTGATATAAATATCATTTGCACCCACAAAATGTATTTGTACAACAGGAAAAATGATAGAAGTGGTCAAGTGTCAGCCGCCTTTAAATTTTGTGGCTACCATCGATAAACATGGTACTTCTTCTGTTTTTAACGTTGGACACTTTTAAGCACCTTGTAGTGGAGCTTATTAACTCTGTATAGATTCAATATCAAGGAGTTGCAGCTACTGTGCAAGCAGACACTCAAAAAAGAACAATTCTACAAATGTTACCATTAAAACTTAGCCCTGCAGTGCGATAATTATATTCCATGAATGTAATAGAGGTACGCCTGGAAGAGTAACTAAAGGGAGTTTAAATAACAGTTGGAATTACTCTTTGAATTTCGAAAGTTTACGCATCTACCACATAGTGCTTTATAAGTTTTGCTATGAATGAAATCACCAGCATTCTGCGAAACCTGGCTTAGTCGTAAAATCCGAGAGCGACGCTCAAACGACGTAAACAAAAATAGTAGCAATAATCTTGTGAAACACATCAAGATGCTTGTTTAGTAGGAAGTTCTTGCGCTGTTTGTTTTTGTTCATTTTAGGGAACTTTAAAGACAAATGCATTTGTTCCCTGATATCATAGACGTAACGCTTCGTGACTGCCTCACGTTCAAGAGGTCATGTGTTCGAATCTCGCTTAGGGTAAGTTATCCCGGTAAGGTTGTCTGACTCACGTTCAAGAGGTCGTGAGTTCGAATCTTACTTAGGGTAAGTTATCCGGGTAAGGTTTTTTCCGAGGTTTTACCTTATCCGGAGAAGACGAATATCGGGTAACTTAAAGTTCCATGGACCTCGGACTCATTTGAGCATCATTTCACCCATTTCATTCATTCATCGTCCGATATGGCATTACGTAGGAGGACGTTAATTTTTTTAAAAAAAGTAACACTTCGTCACTAAGTTAAATTGGTTGAATTTAATGTGTATTTCAATAATATTGAAGAACTTCTTTCAAGGATTAGACGCTGCTTATTTGTGTGAACGAATATTAACCCTTTTGCACGTCGATCAGGTTGAAGGTGTCTGCCCGACCTTTAAATGGCAAGTCCAAGTATGTCTATTGTGGTGAAAAATGCCGGACTACTACGTCTTGAAAGGTTAGCTTTCAGAAAAAATTAATAATAAATGTCATTTTAAAGATAGAATAAAGATCCAAGAAACGAATTTCACCAAATTGAATTCTATTCAATATTACATTAATTATAACATTTATCAGATAGCAAATAAATATCTAGTGTTTATTTTATTACGAGGAATAATAGTTTTGTTATTGTAATTTGAGATGAAATATCACACATTTCTTGTCAAATAACGTGACTGATTTTTAGTACTGTTAAATATATATTCAATTACAAGTCAAATAATAATAAATATACATACCTTCAAAACTATACAATGTTCCATAAAACATGTAAAATATAACTCACCAGTATCGATGACTTCAGTGTGGTTTACATCATGAATATGAACTCTTCAGTAGTTATGGTCGTAGTTCTCCAGCATTAGTTTTAACACTATTTGGGTTTGTAATACTTCTAAGTTTTCATATGTGCACACAAAACTGATTATAATAATAATTTCTGGTAGAAGATATAAAATAGCACACTAATTAAAACAATTAGTTTCAATTCGCACAGTTAAGCGCTTCTAGCTGCAAAAAACACTACACTACATGTAATACACTACATTTCAATTAATTATAATGGTCATATTTGCCGTAAATCATTAATTTGGTATTTATTTTGAGCACTTGTGTAAATTAATGCACTTAGGATGTAATCCTTTTTCACATTATACTCACACTGTATGCCACCTTTTTCGCTGCCCTGGTGTATAACACACAGTACTCTGACTTTCCTGATGCTTTGGCAATAATTTCACACCATGTGATGCAGAAGGAAAACTATTAACTGTACCTCTGACTATTTCACCTCTTTCTAGAGGTTACACTTTCAATTATCGAAAAAAGAAATTGAAATCGGCATTTAAATCGACACGCCACCTTTTTGTTGTCTCAGATACACAATCCTTACTGTCATGCCACTTAGAGTACTTGAATCCACGTCACACTCGTCATAATACGCCAATATTTTACCATCATCCCTTCCTGGCACAAAAACATCGCGAGAGCAACTAACCATGTTAAATTTGGACAATAAAAACCGAGCAGAGCTGGACGCGGTCAAACCATATCGGCGAAGGTCAGAAAACTGTCCTTCAAATAACAAAATATCCCTCTTATGATCTTGCAACATACCGCTAGAAAGAAGAAAGTTTCTCCTTTTCAATGGAATAAAGCGCATCCCAAGAGGATGTTTCAAAATAGGTTTACAACCTCACAAACATTGTTGGTAGACTTCAAGCACTATAATATAATCGACCAGATGACGGCCGGCGTTTTTAGTCGGGAATTCTGTAAAGAGGCGCGGCCGCAAGAGGGTTAATTCTTTCTTATCATCATTAACAATAACGTTTAAGCCATTTAGGTTTGTTCTGCACTCATATATCAAAACTGTTCTGTCCATCTTCTTCTTGGGCTACCTATATTTCTTTTTCCTGTAGGTTTATTGGCCATTATTAATCTGGGTATGCGGTAATTTTACATTGTTTATACATGATCCGTCCAATTATTCCGATATTACTAGATGCAATATTAACCGGGCTTGTGGGCCGTGGTCTATTGGGTTCCTTCTTCTTCCTAAACGTTTCGTCTGCGACTACGGCAGACATCTTCAGTGGCGGCGAGGTCGAAGTTTCCTAGTGGAGATCTCAGCACAGACTGCTATTCCGATATTGGTGAATTTTTCTGCTAAATTGAAAATCTGTAACTTCTTACGTGTTTCTAAAATTCTTCTACCTCTTAAAGTATAGTCACCTTAGTTTTTCTTCTTGTTGCGTCATTGTCCAACATTTAGATTCTTATAGAAATTTTGGGACCACCATTGCGACTTGTCGATAACCCTATACAATTATTAATATTCTCTTCATAAAGTTATGAACCTTACCGCACAACAATTCCAATACAATCTTTTAGAATAATGAGGTATTCATAGGATTTTCACAAAAAGGAATAAAAACAGAAACGAGGAGAAAGGAAACAAAGAATAAAAGAAGAATAGAAATATATTAGTATATCCATTTTACGTAGGTGAAATTGCAGTTCTTGACCATTCTTTAGTTCAAATTTATTAGTGTATTTCATGAAATAAAATTATTTTTGCCGTATAGCTGCTCAGGATAGCGGACATTTTATGGGTGTCTTTGTACTTTACCCTTTAGGACACTGGATGAACAATTAAGTTTGGCACACACTTAATGTTTAGTTTACTCTCTACAGAAAAGCTCGTGAGAGAGAAGTTTTCTTGATAAAACCTTTCTTTTATTCCAGGTAGTTCAATAGCTAAAATATTGATATTCAATATAATGCCAAACATTTAGGAGCTATGAAGTGCTACCTCTGATTACCATGGACGAGGTTAAACAATGGAAACATCAAATACAATGAATTTGATTTATACTTTTGGGGAGAAAACTGTTTATTAAAGTTTCACGGGCGATCAGCCGTGTGAGGTTTGAAAATATTGAGCTTTCGGCCATTCTAAACTCCATGGCCTTCGTCAGAATGAAATGACCGTTATTTTCCCGCTCCCCCTATATATACAATGTTAGATGAGAGGGAAAATAACGGTCATTTCATTCTGACGAAGGCCATGGAGTTTAGAATGGCCGAAAGCTCAATATTTTCAAACCTCACACGGCTGATCGCCCGTGAAACTTTAATAAATAACGTGCGCCGTGAAAGTTTTAAATCTTACGAGAAAACTGTTGTTTTCCGAAATTCCTAAAAAGAGTATTACACAATAAGTATCAAGAAACCTAGTAACAAACGTTTAACATTCATAAACATTTGCAAACATCTGATGTTTACATTGTGCGTACTCCTTCAAGATCTGTTTATACGAAAGGCCATTTAATGAACCTGTGGTAATAACTAATTGATTGTGATTTAACTCACGGGAAGAAGTATTCTCATTATCTATATGGTTGGCAACAGAGTTTCCCAGTATAATGTCACTTTTAAATGTGTTCGATGCAGCCTTTGTTCAATCTGCTGCCGGATGCTGCACTGGCTAATTATGATTTATTTCTCTCCTGGTTTGAGTACGTGGTTATGAGAATAAATAACACCTATTAAGTTAGCTGATAAATACAATAGAGGCTAATAAATGAGGCATTTGGAGAAACTTTCCGACTGTTTGACGTTGGAGGTTGAAACAGTTTTTGTAGTTTAGCACTAGAAATTGTGAAAAGTGGCGTGAATCACTGAAACACTAATTTTAGAATCCAATTTAAGCAACCCCAAGTGTGTATAAACCCGGTATGACTCAACCGGTAAGGTCGTGTGGCACGCATTCAGGAGGTCGCAGGTTCCATTCCCACGAATAACCTTCCTGACCTTGTTTTTTTCCGGGGTTTTCCCAGATCACTGAGGTGAATGCCAAGAAAGATATTTATGTTACATCCCCCGTTTCACTTCTTTTCATTTCATTCATTTATTTCTCTCTATCCCATCTTTCCAGGTTGTAAGAGACAGCGGGGTTGCCGTTGGGCTGCGCTATGGTGTGTTTGCGCTCTTGAAAATACGGTGCTCGGCTGAGGGGAGGCGTTGTAGTAGGACGGCGGCCCTCAGGGGGACTGATTGATGAAGCGGACCTGGCTGGCTAGTGGCGACTTACAACTCCAGCGGGCTGAAGAACCTTCCTGCCCATCGTAGTTGTAGTTCTGCCTGGGCCTGCTCATGCTTCACCCGGGAATCTGACGCACAATAAGCCATCGGCTGACGGGCTGAAATCCCCACCGCACAGACAGACAGACAGACAGACAGACAGACAGACAGACAGACAGACAGACAGACAGAGACAGACAGACAGACAGACAGACAGACATTTGTAAATCTAAGCACGCTCTTTAGACATTGCTGCGGATAACTCACAGTCATCTTACTGTAAGGTACCACAGATGCAAAACAAACAATGCAACTTAAGAAATGCACACTTTTTATCAAAAAAGTGCCACCTTCATGGCCATCCAACCGGAGTTTCTACATCATATCAAGTTCCAATATGCCAATTCGTATATGAAACAATATTTTCTACCCTTGATACTTTAGAGAACTTTTTATACTGAATTTTTCCAACTTTGTGACCATTGAACGTCTCTAACCGTACTCTGAACTGGTGGATCTCTTGCTTACTGATTTCGCCGTAATACACAATCAGCGTAGCTACAACTCTGGTCACCAATTGCCTATTTTGAACTCTTATCTGGTAGCTTATTCTCTTGTACACATTTAAATTTATGGTTCTTACACTATGTATTAACTTCAAAATATACCTATACATTATTTATTTATTTTCCGCCATTTTTATGCATAAAATTTTTAACCTTTCCAGTCAACAACTCCGGTATCACAGTGTTATCTTAAAACGAAAGCACGAATGCTTCGTATAGCCTGTATGTTGTTTTCATCGATCGTAGAGCCTTGTTAATCACTGTCAGTGTGAACCTGGTTCACCATGTTGAGAACTCAATTTGGATGTTAGAGCCGCTTACTCAATAGATATCTTGACACATTTTGAAGGCAAAGAGACGGGAGGTGTTGTGTTGACTTTTAGGTCAGAGCAATAGACGGGTGAAATTTGGATCAAGGGTGAGATCTACCGAGCGAGATGAAATGCAGTCGCGTGAGGCTCTAAATCGGTAGCTTCAGTGATCGAATCCCGTCGCAACAACAGTCACTCAACCTCTGGGGTTTTCGCGTTAAAATTCTTCTATAACGTATTGTTTCATTATTTTTCCTGTTCCCGTCATCTCTTTCGCTTCATATTCATATACTTCAGGGTTGTCGACAATGGCGATTGTGGACTTACAGAGATAAAGATTTTAACCTGGTATGGCAATGTAGCTTCCCTTTCTATTTAGTCCGGTCGTGGGATGCTTGGGTTGATAGTGCCGGCAGAACTGTCTTTCTGGAATCGCTAGGCACCCCTCCTCGTAAGCATCGTCGTCGGAATCTGATTAGCCCTGCGGTCTCCGATTCCTGCCTTCTTTCTAGGATTGTGTAAGTCACAGTGGGTCCAAAATAGCATGCAGGCAGTACTGAGTACTAATGGTGGTCCATCTATCTGACTAATGCGTACTATGGGTAAGAGCTTATCGTTGCTAAAACTGAACCCCCTGGCGAATGAGTCCAATGACGGACTACAGCCTGCCATCCAACCACTGCGTCCTCCACCTCTTCTCACAAGGTGCGTCATGTACATAAAACTGCTACCTACTACTGCTACAACTGCTGCCACTGCGGCTACTGCTAGGTACTACTGATGATGCTGCTGCTACTACTACTACCACTACCACCACCACTACCACCACTACTACCACCACCACTACCATCACTACTACCACCATCGCCACCACCATCACCACCACCGCTGCCACCACCATCACCACCACTACCACCACCACTACCACCACCACTACCACCACCACCACTAACACCACCACTACCATCACCACCACTACCACCACAACCAACACCACCACCACCATCACCACCACCAACACCATCACCACCACCGCCGCCACCACCACGGCCACCACCACCACCGCCACCACCACCAATACTACTACTACCACCACTACTACTAATATTCAGAATATTTGTATATTTAAATAATGTTTTACAACTTTGATTGCTGTTTTAAACTTAAACCTAAATTCCTACTTCATGGTTTGCAATCATTTATACATCTATGATGGTATACCCTATATTATATTACATATCTTTACTGAATTCTCTTTGTAGTATTTTATATGCGTGCATAAGTTCTAGCCGCTGCATTTATTCAAGCATACCTTAATTTCATGCATAAGCATCCGTATGGATTTACTCACATACGTCATATTTTATTTTACGAAACTCTTAAGAGCCTTAAATAGATGTATCTGTCTTAGTATGTTTTAGCAAGATGTTTACAGTTATAGTACACTAATATTGTGTGCTAGATTGAAATGAAAGATAAAAGAGCGCATATAAGACAATACGCTTTAGGATATGCGTGTGCTGTGCTGTGATCTATGGCTCTCAAAGCTTTCTGAATGTACGCAATCACATTCTCGCCTTTCTGCTGATAGAATTTAATTATTATAGTTCAAACGGTATTCTCATCTCTTCATCAACGCTGTCGGTTTTGAGGTCGTGTGGGCTGTTCTTCTCTCCCCGGTGCCAAGGTGACGTCTTATCTTCTGTAATCTCGTCGTCATGTATCTGGAACCTGTTTTGCACAGAATTGATCCATACGTAGTTGCTTTCTATTAACTGTAAAGGTTTAGAGGAATGTCCTAGATTTGGGAGGCAGGTTTAAAGTATTTGTAGGATTTCTGATGCACGAAGTTTTGGGCAGGATTTTAGTTCGTACTTGATTTTCCCACACTTTATCTCTTGGATCACGTCTTGAGTCCAGAAATCTTGATATAGAATTCTTAGATGAAAAAAATACCTTCATTAGGCATCTCAAATGGTAGGTTCTTAAAGATTGAAGGCCAACAACAAAGTACATAATGACCATAGTACGGGGGACCGGCAGCATAAACTGAAAGAAAGGAATACCCTTCATATCCTATGAAGCAAGGTTCATTGAGAATTCATTTAATGCCAAATATTATTAACGAGCACCTTATTTGAGATATATTTGTATATATATACCACACGGTTTCGTAAAGTGTTTTACTTAAATAAACAAAAGTATGTTTTTAAATTCCATTACAATGTGCAATGGAAGAAAACATAATTTCGTAACTATGTTTTACATGTTTGCCTCATTCTACATTAATAATACCCTTTGATGAACTGGTTCCTGACAATAGAAGATGCGTGAGAATAACAAATGACGCCTAACCACGGACTATGCATAGTTTACTAAATGCGTTAACGACAACTCCAAAACGTAACAACCACAAGCTCCGAAAGATTAACAACTTAGGGGAATGAAATATGAGGTGCGAGGTGAATGAAGCAAAGGAACACCCTGCTTCCTGTACTCGCTAGGCCCATTGTGGGCTACCACCAAAGGGAAATCACAGGCTGGTAGATAGTGGGGCCAGAGAAAGTTCAGAAGCCCCTAAGAGTTACACAGATAGCTTCCCAGTGCATTATCGAAGCTCACCATCCTTTAGAGAGAGGACGACGAAGCGAACCAAATGGTCTGGGCATCTAATTAATTATTTTCTTGTTTAACGACGCTGTCAATTGCCAGGATCACATCAGCGTCGCCGGTGTGCCGGAATTTTGTCCCGCAGGAGTTCTTTTACATGCCAGTAAATCTACTGACATGGAGCTGTCGTTTTTAAGCACACTTAAAAACCATCGGCCTGGGTCGGGTTTGAACCCGCGACCTTGGGATCAGTAGGCTGTTTCAAGCGAGACTTGGGAAGAAGCGTTACACAGTGCAAGTATCTGTACCATCAGCCCGCATATGCCCGAGCCACCGCGCGACAACCAGACCTGAAAGATGATAATGGAATGAAATAGCGAACAGAGACAGAGGAATACGTGACTAGAGAAGTCGTTCCAATGATAAATGAAACTAAAGAAAAGTCCAAATCGGAATGGTTGGTTCCGGCAATTCAATCCGCGACCTCAATATGCCAGGTGTAAGCCATTCTACTTGGTTCAACAGCTAAGAACCCTGAACTTCACGCGCATAATTATCACAAGAAAAATAGGCCATAGAAGCATAAACACAATATCAATACATGTAACACTTCCAAATTTATCATAACCTACACAGGGTTTGACATCTGAAAAAATTCCCTTCGATAACGTGAGCCAAAACACCTTTGGATGCCGAAATCAGATTAAAATAATTGTGAAAACTGCCTACTGCAAACAAATATAGGTGTAGTACCCAGCTAGATTGCGATCAGTCCTGAAAACTTACGGTAATGTATTATATACCACATTATATACCACATTGAGAAAACTCACTGCAAGATAGAGGTTTGCTCCAGGAAAAGCACGAGAGATACGTATCCCTTCCCAGTCCCAAGATAAGCTCGCTATTAGCCGCTACACGCAGCAATGAACGAAATACGTTGCGCTACAGCAACAGCATAGTAATTAAAATCATAACTTGGTGAATACAGTTACACAAATTGGACGCATTACATATTAATTTTCTATACCATCAGCACACTCTGACATACAGTACGTAATAACAACACGCTAGGCTTTCGAGTTTTGACCTATGTACATGCTTTCTCAACCAGCATCTTCTTTCGACGACGAAACAATGTATCATTTTATGCAATGACAATGAAAAAAGTGGACAAATTTGCTAATAATTATGGAAATGATAAACATGAAGGAATTCAAGATGTATGAGATTTAGATATAAGTTCCTTTTACCTTGGAAATTGTTTAAAAGTTTGGAAAAACAATAGTGAACCAATTTAATAAGTTCTTCAGCATTCATGTAAGCTTTCCAAAAAGGTTACTTTTAGCCAATATTGCTGAAGAAGGCGGTCTAATTAAGAATAAAAGTACTGACTATAATGTTCAAAGGTTTAATTTGCTATTCATTTTAAATCATTTCATTCCGCTTAGACTAAAATGCCAATCACAGAAAGATATACCTATTTTTTCTTTTTCAGTTATAACCATTTGACTTCAAAGTATGTCAGAATTTAATAATTACCTAGCTAATAAGTGTTCAACTCAGAAGGTCATAAGAGCAATGATCAAATAACATTCTGCAATCAATAAAATACTTCAGAAGACGAGTATAGAATTGGGAAAATTACTACTTCAGAAAATCAGTTGATGATAGTGTTTAGCTTAGTATACCAAAAGGATGGCTTATATAGCATTAGTTATGTACCATTAATTACCAACCAAAATAACAAATGTCTATCTCTTTGCCCGATTGATTGTCAGAATATATCAATAGAAGGTCACTGAAAATGCTTTAGGTTTCAAGAATATTAATCAATAAGCATAGGCAAAATTATACAGGGAACTGTTCAAGATATTGGTAAGAGAATACCCAAGAAACTTAGAAAACCCTTTGTTATACTCTTAGCATAGGACAATAAATTTTACTCGCTTTCTTTTGTATGGCGAGGAGTTCACCTGTCTTCGCAGCAATATAGACGGCCTTCGATGAATTTATTGACTGCCGTTACATTTTTAAAGTTCAAAGAAAGAATCGGTGGATATAGAACCACGATGTAAATAGCGAATACTTATGCAACAAAATACAGGAACCTTCCGCAATTGTATTTAAGTTAGTGTGGGCGAGAATTTCAAGTCAGTCCTACAAAATCACTTACAGAATGAACCTGTATCACTTAGTAGCACAAATAGAGCTATGCAATTTACAGAACGTACAGCGCGAGGCGCTTTAGATGAAACAGAGGAATTCGAGGTATTAATTCGAGATGTGACTGAAGTACATTCGTACTAGTGAGCGTAAACTCGATGCTTAATGATTACAGCATGAAGAGCCCATTTAGATGGTGCGAAGCATCAGTTTCGATTTAGGGAATGTGGATCTAAAGAATGACGATACAACGCTAATTATAGACAACAATTAGCTTGGACAAAACTGAAGTGACTGTATTTCGAAACTCATATCTAAATCCGTAGGGCACTGAACTTGCAGGGATCCTAAACTCTATGACTGACAACTTGCGAAGGAAGACTCAGCACTTCTATCGAAACCGATTTCTTGTGCCTATATCCCCGAAGAGGCCCCAGGAGGGGGGGGGGGGAGTAGAGGAGGATGGATCCTAAAGGAGGCCGGAATGTTGCCACGACAATGCAGGTGATGGGTTCCCTGTTAGAATCATCCCGGCGGAGTCTGCCTCAGCTCGGTCTCTCTCCCACTTCTGGGGTTCGTACTCCCAAGGGGGGGGGGGCACGGGAGTCGAAAACTGGATCCTCCCCCTCGGGCTTGTGCCATCCCATGCGAAGGGGGCCAGAAACTAGTAGGCTCACCTTCCAATTCGGGGAACGAGATTTCCAGAGTACATCCTTTCTCCTGCGGTGCTGCTGCTAGGACGCTCGCAGACACTTCCAACCCTGAAAGAAACCTGGTTGAATGAAGGGTGAAATGAAATTATTAATGTAGCGAAATGGAGGGACAAGAATTTCGGAGAATATGGAAATCGCTTTCAGCATTTGCCTGGCGATCCGGGGAAATCTCCGGAAAAAGAAAATCATGGGTAGCGAAGGTTGGTTGAGGGGATTGAACTCGTGATCTCCCAATACGGGTTACAGACGTTACATCCTGAGCCATCCCACTCAGTAGGGATTCGCCCAGAATCATATTTCGAGTTTCACTCAAGAAGAACCCGAGAAAACCCCAGTTCCATCTCTTACCACAGCCCAACACAATGCAACCTTTAAGGATGATTCTAACCACTCGTCGAGGCCGACTCTGAAGTAACAGCGTCTTCGTAGCCACATCACCGAGGATGATAGAAGATACCTAGGCTACAGATCATCGCACCACGAAAGAACGCTGCGCACTGGAGAACACTAACACCACTTGTAAAAGCATTCTAAGTTCTAACTTATCGTCTCTGAATCCTGGCTGAAGAAGCTGACTGAATATCTTAAAAAGGGACTTAAAGTTACTCTTAGAACTTATGCTATGGGTTGGAAAATGATATACCATTTGATCATAAATTTGGATAGAGAGCTAACAAAATGCATGGATTTGTATAAAGATGCTTTTTCTGTATTAGTAGATTAAACATTAGATATTTCTGGAATTGATAAATCCTTAATCTTAGATTCTGTATCACCAAGAAAAGAAAAATACACAGATTTGTACACAAAGATTTGTACGATTGGAGAATTATAAACTGTTTATATCCTAGTGCTCTATATGGATAAACTAGTTCAGGAAGCGTATGACATATGAAACACACTGACTATCGTGAGGAAAACAATCCACTCTCATTACCGAGGAACAAAGATTTTCCACTGTGCCAGCCATTGACTAACTACTGAATAGTCTCAGTAGAATTCCAGGCATTAGAAATACCGGAGCTACAGTTAAAGAGCTGTTCACTACTTTAGGGAACACTCGCACAGGAAACAATTTATTGGATATTGTGTTCAAAGCTTTGTGATACCAGGTGGACTGAGAACGTATAAGGCACTGAGGAAGTTTCATGAGAACATCCAATTAGTAGTAGATGGACTTCAAAATCTTTCATTAGACAGAAATGCAGATATGGTACAAAAAGCATTCCACTTCATTGCTCTGTATACATGCCTCATTTTATTGCCTTTTGAGCAAATTAGATGAATATTCACCTATGCTAGAACCTGTGTCAAACATGTTCCAACCTGATTTTGATAAACGTCGAAATGCATACACAGCATGTGCCAAAACAAACCCCACTGAAGCATTAGTAAACAAATTGTTATAATCATATGCCACATATTTTCCATAACGTTTCTGAAGGATATTTTGTATGAACGGGACACGGGAACAATAGGGAATGTAATATTTCCAACAAACTGAGATAACTCATGAAAATGTTAACCTTTCATGTTATCTATTTTAATACATGAATATAAATTACTATCGTATCCTTTAAGGTTAGCCAATATATTGGCATTGCACATAGTTAGCAATGAAAATGTGGAATTAATTTTTATAATAAAATTGAAAAACTGGAAACTGAAGATAATACACACTTGTCACGAAAATAGTATATTAGTTGGGTCCAAATGACCTCGTTGTTGACGGGCCCTCAAATTCCACACACTGACTCACTCACTCAATACAGTAGCAAGGAAATAAGGAGGAATGCCACTTTTAACAAAACATAACAAATAGCATTATTGATCTCTCAATTAATAGTAAGGAAGTGTATCAATGAAGGATATTCTCTCTGTCCCAAAAATCATCTAATGACTTGCTTTACGGATTGGGTGTAAATCTGAACTGGAAACTACAAATTTAAACCGTCAATATTCCCAGCAAGTTTGCGAATGTAGAACAAATTCATGTGCAGTAACTCCTGCAGTTACGTTCATAATTATGTCTCTGGTAGATGAAACTCACTATTTGGTGTTCCTGGGAAGTGTAGGGTTGGTTTTGAGCATTTTCAGCAGGTTTGTAACTGTCCCTGTATTTCGTGAATCATGGATACTCAATGGAGATGAGTTCCCTTAAATAGGCCCTGTTTTAAAAGGGTGCACTTTTTTAAAAGGAAATCAGAAACTTGGTACATTGACGGATTATTGGTCAATCAACTTCGATTCCATGAAAAGGGAAGGGCTTACGTATTTCTGGCACTCACAAATTGATGCACCCAGTCTTCCGGCGTTTCAGCTGCAAATTTCTAATTAGCTAGTACCACATTTCTATCACACTCTAAGTAGGGTGCCCACGAAAACATTTTTGCAGAATCTAGGCTTTTGGCATGATGTACTAGAAAGTAAAGAAGTCTGAAAACAGTCCAAGTTTTTTTTTTTATTACCTCTATCATTCTCCCAAAACTATGTCTCCTCTTGGTTGATGTCATACTTGCATTACCGCTCTCTTATACAACAATAACATTAATAAGAAACAAAGAAATGCCAATCTAACATTACGCGCCCCTATGTTTGCATGTATTTTGTTACGTCAAGTTACAATCTGTAATCCCTATTGTTAGACAATAGGAGCATATACAGGAATGAGTTTATTCCCTGGAAAACAGTCTTGTAAGTGAAGCGGAAAATATTCTAAGATTGTTCCTCTCTATTATCAGCGCTGCACTCGCCAGTTGATGTCTGGGCATTTTCTCTGCCACTCCGCTCTCTTCTCTTACAAGCAGAGTAAAGTTCACGTACGCCATTGACTGGATTTACCCCTGTGGTTTCTGCAACTCTCCTAACGCACGAAGGGTTATCTACTTACCTGAGGGCCGGCTGGAGTGGGCCACCTGGTATATTCCTCTGCCGGTGCCGGCTGCAGTAGGCCACCTGGTATATATAGATAAGTAGATCTATAAATAAGCAGTAGATAACCCTTCGTGCGTTAAAACAATTGCAGAACTCCACGGCGCAGGAGAGGGCAGGGTGTGCTCTCTCAGCGAGACGTGAGGTGATAGATAGTTGAACTAGCGTGTAGTCCGTGATAATAGACAACCAAAAAGGTTTCACTTTACTTACAGGATCTTTGTTTTTCGGGGAATAAACTCACTCCTGTAATGCTGCTATGGTCTAACATTTGAACTGTAGATTGTAAAGTGCTAGAATGAGGGCGCGTAATGTTCAATTGCATTTCCCCCCATCCACTATTTTCTAAATTAGTTTGTATTAAATAGCTCCACCAATTATCCTCAAATTATTATCTCGAAATTCTAAGCATTGCCTCAACAAGTTAGTTTCTCTAGATCTAATATTCTATACCAACATTTAAGAGCTCTCGCCATAATCACACCTTTCCTTCCCACTCGTCCCATTTGAATTTGACCAAATTCCTTTACTTTTGCATTTGTCAGGTCTAACACTTCCCTGCAGAACAGCCTGTGCACTGTATCCGCTACTTCCCAACTACCATCTACTCCCCATATTTGAATTGCATATAGCATTTTTGCTTCGACTGCCATATTATGTATTTTGTCTAGCTAGTTGACATTTATATCTGGTATTTTATATTTACACCTCTAACTACTGCAAATGCTCCTTTTTCTTTTTCCAAAGAAAACTTATTCTGCTTCTTCCATTTTCCTCCCCCATTTATTGTGACCCCTAAATATATAGATTCTCTAATCACTTAATACTCTTTACTCTTTACCTTAAACACCATATGTTGACTTACTCCCTTACTCACAGTTTATACCACGACAATTTTAAATCACTTTCTCCAGGTCTACAAATGTCATAAAATTTACCCCTTTTTTCTTTTAGGTATTTTTCCACTAGTGTTTTAATTATGAATAAATTATCAGCTTTTCTTCTCCCCCTAAGAAAGCTCATTTGAAGTTCAGAGAAAATGTTATTCCTCTACCCAGTTTTGTAACCTATCCAACATTCGATAGCAAAGCTATATCTCTGTAGTTATTAGATTTATCCGCACCGCCCTTGCCTTTATAGAGTGTTTTGCCACTTTCCTCTAATATTCTGGAACACATTCCTTGGCTTTAGTTGTGTTAAACAAACCCTTGAACAGCTTTACTCTATTTACATCACTATACCATTCTTTGATAAATTTGGAGAGATTCCATTTATTCCTGTTGCTTTTTGCTTTTATTAATATCACTTGTTTAATTACTTCATCATCTCTCATTTCACTATCCAATATTTCTATGTAACTCATTCCAAAAGTCACCAATGGTGTTGCGTCACTATCACAATTCTCCTCAAATAACATTTGAAATTACAAGTAATTAAACATTCTGCTGCCTTGATTTTATGATTAAAACTTTTAAATATCAAAACAAACAGGCTTCTCTGAACCTTTTTTTGTTGTTCTTTCAATTTATAGTTATCTCTATAGTTATCTGTTTAAAACTGTAAAAATTGGATAAAATATACAAGTTTTATGTTCAAGTGCATATTCTGCCTGCGTTGGTACTGCCTATAACAATTCTAATTTCGTCTATAATTTAATTCGGCAACCTTGAATGTGAGGGGTCTAATTGTTGACTTTCATTTCCATTGTTAATGCGAGGCTGATCATTATTATAGCAGTTTATCACAGTAGAGCAAATGCGGAACCACCAATCACGGGTAGAAATTGCCCGTACATTTTCCAAACACTACGTTTTTAGTTATGTCACTGGGCAGTTTATTAGTAAACTGAACTTACACTGGAAACACCTCTAGAGCAGGCGCGCTGGTGTATTTTATACACCACATTTGCATTTTGCGCTCTAACGGATAAATACCTTAACGTATCAGTACATTGTTGTCAGTACCTTTCATGTCATTGTTTAGCTTCCGTTTCGTTGTGTCAGAGCGATTGTAGTATCAACAGCTCAAAGGCAAGGACAAGTTATTCTTGGAACTGCACCAGCGGTGTATTTTATACACCGCGCGCCCGGTCATGTAAGTGCTATTTCAATTGTCAACCTAATATTTTGAAGTTTTACACAAAGCGGCTGCATAACGAATTGTGTGTTTTAGAGAGGGCCTATTATAGTGATATTATAATAATATCATATTATTATTATAGTGCATTATTAGCCACCAATATTTCGTGTTTCTAATTTTAGGGCCAAAACATATTTGGGAGAAGAAGAATCAGGACGGTACCTTTTAGAGGAGCTCGCTGAAGAAGATGACTGGGGATATTGATGATCTGTTTTCTGACGGAGAGGATGAAGTAATATTATCGAGTGATCATGATACTAACTCTGAAATTGAAAATGATGCAGAGCTGTATTCCTTTGATAGTAAAGCTGGTGTTTTCATTGGTAGGGACAAAAAAAATGGATGAAAACTAAGGTGCATAGAAAAACATCCCGTGTACCAGCAAAAAATATTATCAAGATCTTTCCAGGCCCTAAAATGGTAGCACAAGGGATTGTAGAGGAAATTGAATCATTCCATAAAATAATCAATATTGATATGATAGATGAAATTGTGCGTTTTACAAATTTATTCATTCAAAGAAAGAGGCTAGAGGAAAGTTATTCTAGGGAAAGAGATGCTATGCTGACAGACAGAAATGAAATTTGTTCAGTGTTAGGTATTCTGTATTTGATTGGCCTCAAAGGTGGAAACCACACAAATCCATTGGAACTTTGGTCAAAAGATGGAACAGGAATGATTATTTTGAGATCTTGCATGAGTTACAAGAGATTTCTATTCCTTCTTAGATGTATCAGATTTGACGATAAAGATACAAGGGATATAAGATGCAAAACAGATAGGTTAGCAGCAATTAGGAGCTTTCTGGATACATTTGTAAAAAACTGCATGGGTAGTTACAGTGTTGGGGAATTTGTTACCATTGACGAGAAACTAGAAACATTCACAGGACGTTGTAGCTTCATACAATATATTCCCAACAAACCAGCAAAATATGGTGATGCTAAGTCATTCTACACTGCATCGTTGGAAGTGTATTGTGGCAAAAAAGCCTGAAGGACCATTTAGTGTTTCTAATAAGCCAATAAAGGGAACAAATAGAAATTTGACAGTAGATAATTGGTATAGTACCTATCCACTGGCTCTCCATCTGCTGCAAAATAAAATCACTTGTATAGGAACCATGAAAGAGAATAAAAGTATGTGTGTATTCACATGTATGAAACTGACGTTAGGCATTAGATAACATATTACTTACAATCAGTTTAATTATGTAATGTTAAATAGCGCAAAAAACAGTAAATGAATAGCAACAAATGGAATGTAGTGTACTGTGTACAAAATACACCACGCGCCTGCTCCTGTATCATAACTGAGCGCGCCTGCTCTAGGGTTAAAATAAGTAGGTATGTACATATTACAAGAAACAATTTGGTACCCCTATGCTTAAGGGTACCCAGATATGCTTTTTAGCCACTCTTACGTTTTTTCTGCAACAAATAACCCTATTTTAAACTACATATCTGCGAAGTTTTAATACCGTAAGGCGGATGTAATGCATTTTTCAATTCATTTATAGCCTGCTGCGATGTTTAATTTACTCTCTGTCGATATAAACAATTCATCATTTATTCAAGCAGCATTTGGTCCTTCCGTTCTTTTTCCCTTTTTTTTTCTTTGTTTTTTTTTTGTTTGTTTTTTTTTTTTTTTGTTTTTTGTTTTTGTTTTGGAAGTTTCCCAGTTTTAAAACTTATTTTATCTCATAAAGATACAGTTAAAAGCGTGAAAAAATCCGCAATGAACTTAAAATGTGGTTAATACAACATGTGGTTTCATATTTCATATCGGCCATATCGGACATATATTAACATTTAGAAATAAAAGGTCATTTAAACACCAGATTTGGTATTTGAGTTCTCTATCTTGTAAGATTGCAACACGAGGTTTCAACAACCCTTGAAACCCTTGAAAGTACTCCTTAGTTGAACAATGTATTGACACCTTTTATTTTCTAAAAAATTTCTGTAACGATTTTGAGTAAAATATATTGTGTATAATATATTTAAATAAAAATTATTTTTATGAGTACCTATTTGATAATCAAGAATCGTATAGAATAAGGGTTTACTGCAACGCTTAATGAATTTTGATGAAACCAAACACAGGGTGCAATGTTACCAAGTGTGCCATTGCGAGAAACACATTGATCTAAGAGGAAGATAAAGGTGTTCCGTCTACTACTACATCTGGGCCAAGTACTTTAAAATTCTGCTTGTAGATAGATGCATGTCTCCTGAAAGGCAAGATCTCGGAGGACCAATAAAGAAAATACGTCGTTTGACAGATTCTTGGCAGGGGACACTTCTTCACGGATTCGCTCAAGCAAGTTTGATAATTCAGGCAAACTTGGTGTGCTCTGTATAATGGAGCTACTAACTCTTGACTTGGTTTTTGATAGAGTCATTCCCGAGGGAAGGGAATTCCGGGTTATAATTTTTCTACCGGCGGGCCCTCCTTCCTCTGCAAAACTTGGGGCTATTACTTCAACTCATTACGGGGCGCGGACTGATTTACCTCGAAACTTTGCAGCAGTGGGAAAAGCGCAGGTGCGTCTTGAGCGGCTGATGGATCGCTAGGTCTGGGAGCTGCTGCTGTGTGAAATATAGGGTGTGATCTCGTATGTGCCGCCTGCAGAGTCCACCCTCCCCCTCCCTTACTAAAAATTGCCATGCGATCTCTAAGTCCACGGAAATTATACGGGCGTGGGGTTCTTATAGTGTGCATAACAATATAGTAAACAACAGGATTTGGAACCGTTCCATTTATATCTGATGCACCGAAAGGCATATTGAGGCTAAAACTTCAATCCTAGTTTAATAAACAATGTTTTTTTCTCTTTATTCTTTTCTTTATCAGGATGTTCCATTACATTACTAATATTAAATGTAGCTTAGTTACATGATATTACATGAATTCGTACATGCCACATAATTTTGCACAGTATATATTGGTCAAGTAGTTTTTCTTCTTAAACCCTCTGTGTACTATAGTTCTTACACGTTTGATAAATGTCTTAAATACTTTAGTATCAATTATTTCTCTGTAACTGGCCATGTTCCCCCATTTTTGCGAATTTCCTCGCTTGTTGCTGCATTTCACATTTGTAAACAAGATGGTTGACAGCTGTGCTGCTTTCTGGCATGGGCACATTGAATTTTTTACTTTCTCTACTGGTAAGTAGGGAAGTATTGTACTCCACCCTAAAATTCGATGTCGAGATTTCACCGGAAATATATGTTTTGAGGCCCCCTGAATCAAAAAAAAAAAAAAACATTTTTAGAAAAAGGTCCGTGTCTGTGTGTCTGTGTATCAGTCTGTGGACAGCATAACTCAAATACGAAAAGTCGGTTAGAAACGAAAGTTGGTGTTTAAGTTTAATGTCTTTCAGGGATACGACAGGAAGATTTTGAATAAAATAGCCCTACTCTAAACTACCCTTTACATGGAAGATTTTTCGAAAATTTTGATTTTCTTGAAAATGGCTCTAACGATTTTGATTAAAATGGCATATGCTTGAGATATTTTTATGATAAATGAAATGTCTATCTTGAATTTTCTGGCTATAGCCCCTGTAGTCGTATTTATTCTGGACAACTTTTGCATAACTGGTAAACCGTTAGAGATAGACCAAATCATACTGTACAAAAAATGTAGATCTTTCTAAAACATAAAATGTATGTCTTAAAAATTTTTCTTGTAGGTGAACCATTTCGGAGATATTCCTTTTTATGTGAGTTTCGGAAAACTTAGAACTTTCGTGAAATGGATCATCGTTGTTCATTTTTTTATGTGTTAAGTGTGCAAATACAACAGAATCTCAAACATTTGACTATCGCACAAAGCCTACTGTATTCCTGTATTCTTTGCACCTACAAGGAAATAAGCAATAAGATAATTTGTACAAATGTTTATCTTAACTAACACGTAGAAGATATAGAAACAAGAGTTTGTAAGAATGGTTAGTACAAGAGTAGAGAAAGTCATGTGAGTGCAACACATCAGATTTTTATAATTCCTGTTCTGTGTAGCTGTGATTTGTTTTCTCATGTCCCGTTACTATTGCAGAAAGCTGATGTTATGTTTCATTTAAGTTTTGATGTTTCCCTAAACGACGGGAAGAACTGCTTACGGATGGCTTCACTCATTCTCCCATTTAGTAGTTCCTTCTTCTTCTATCATGGTAATGACTGAAAATTTAGGTATTTTTGTATATTCTATAGTTCCTTTGTTTCCTGTTGCAGGTTTCTTCGCCAATCTATCTGGCATCTCATTGCTATAATTGCCAGCATGTCCTTTTATCCATCCAAAGTTATTATAAGCAATATTATTATAAAAATCTGATGTATTGTATTAAAAAATTAAATTATTTTGTTATTTAACGACTCTGTCAATTGCCAGGATCATATCAGCATTGCCTGTGTGCCGGAATTTTGTCCCACAGGTGTTCTTTTACATACCAGTAAACGCCATGAGCTGTCGTTTTTAAGCACATTTAAAAACCATCGCTCTGGGGCGGATTTGAACCCGCGACCTTCGGATCAATAGATCAGCGTCTAGCCAACTGAGCCACCCAGGCCGTATTGTATTCACAAAATTTCTCCATTCGCTTTTCTACAAATGTTTTACGATCGTTTATTCATCTCTCTATTTTGTTACTCGGGGTAGACATTTCTATGAATGGTAAATACAACGATGGTGGTGCGTTGGCCGAGTGGTTAGACCGTTCGCCTATCACCGAGGTGGCCCAGGTTCGATACCAGGGACTCATATGTGGTATTCGTGGTGGACGAGGCGGCGGCAGGGCGGTTTTTTTTTTTTTTTTTTTTTGCCGCCACTCATTCCACCAAATGCTCCATCATCACCTTTCCATTCATAAATTTCGCTGCATTTTATATCATCCTGCCTCTCATACCTGGTGCTGGGCCGACCAACCGCTTCTAGGTCTCCACCCGTTCCGGTCCATAGGTTCGTCTGCTCCCCGACAGGCACAGGGGATGTCAGTCCTCCATATGGGCAGGGTAATCAATAAAGAAGTGACTACAACGGGAATAGAGGAATACAATAGATATAGTCATTTACTTTAAAAGCTGGTCTGTAAGTGACGGCTTTGAAATTCTAGTTTTTTTGGATGATCAGAACCTGAAAACTCAAACCAAAAAACAAGAATAAACAGAATTGCATTAATATTAAATTACAGACTGTGTTTCTTAACGAGATCTAACTTTTTGTGGTGTATAAGTTTATCTATCTAGGTCATTCAGAGTGAAGAGGACCTTAGAGGCTATTGCCAGTTACCCCAAGGTAACATTTCATTTGTCCTTATATCTTTAACCTAAGGTAATTTGATAAAAATCTGGTAACCACTTTGGAGAAAATTAAATTTTTAGAAAGAATGTTGCATAAAAGGGTAGTTAGTTTGTGATGGAATATATTTTTCAAAATCGTATTCTTGAAACACGCGGAGCTTACCTAAGTACGAAGTTTGATGAACAGGTCGCACGTTAGTTCTTGATGAATGAAACAGTTACACGTTAGAGGTTAGATGCGATTCACTTACCCACGTTTACGAGAGCACTGGTAAACGGAAGTGGAAACGACAGTCAGATGTTGTGTACATTGCTGGTATGTTTCTGCACTGAAGTAAAGGAAATTAACGCCACATGGGGAAGCAGAGCTGTTTATCGTAACAGAAACAATTTGCTGGCATGTTTATCAAGGGTAGGCTAGCTCACTGTACATTGGATGAAGGACATTCGTCTAGAGCGAAGGAGCAGCCTATATACGTAAAATGGAGAGCGGAGCAGGTATGTATAGCCCGAGTACAGTCTTAGACGCAATCATAATAAGACTCCTCTGTACGAAACGAAAGAAAAGACCTTCAATTTAGAAATACACACTCGTTTATCAACTTAAATTTGACCTACATCAAAGTCCGCATTGCGTTGCCAATTGCAAGCTTGCCATTCATCTATGAGACACAATTACTTACTCGCTTACCAGCTGAATTATAAAAATTCATTTTTCCGCTATACATTTGAGGAGTATGTTTATGTGTAAAGCCACAATTTTTAGTACCGCGTCACGTGTAAGAGTGTCAGCTATGCCGTGAATGAGTTCGCCCAGACCGAGAGGCCAGCCATCACTACTGATTGAAACAGTCTCATTCACACGGTAAGGTGACTAAGAATTGTGGCTTTATTTACGTGCATTACTGCACGATTTCGCTGCTAGTGATATCTTCCCTGGCAAAAGTGTAACTCTCGCCTCTTAAATTATTCATGGATTTTAAAGCACGGAAATTATTTATTACAATTATTTATCTACAGTCACTACCACTATGTATATACAAGAAATCTGACTTATGGAATTAGCTGGCAGTGTTTATTCAAAGGCTTCGGAATCTCTGCTTGGCAACTTTCAAGTCATTTCTTCCCAATAGGACATATCACGGAGCGGTCTCGAATCAAAGTACTGCACTTAGGCTTACTGCTCCTTTGTGTTACCCCTGAGAGTGAAGGATGGGGGAACGTCTTTCTTAGCTCCAGTCCTAAATAAACGTATGGGTCTCCCAGGCCCTTAGCGACCAATGGAGGGTTGTCTTGAAACCTTTTAATCAAATCCGTTAGCCTTTTTCAGAAAATCATAATTTGTGAAAAGTGATCCCTATAAATAGTAGTTTACGATGGAGGAATTTTCTTGAAAATCTTCGTGGCGAATTCTTCCAAGATATTAAATGTCAGCTTTTGCTTTTAACCGAATTTCCGTTTTTTGAATTATGCTGTTCATAGGCACATACACGCGCGCACACACACACACACACACACACACACACACACACACACACACACACACAAACACATACACACACACATTTTTTCTAAACATGCTTTTTTGGATTCAGGGGGCCCAAAATTCCAATTCCAATTCCAATGAAATCTCAACATCGAATTCTCGGATCAAATACAAATACCACACTTATGTATTATAAGTGGTAGAGAAAGTAAAAATCGGAGATAATATACACAGTTCTATATACTTTTGGATGGCCTCGTTATTAAGATGTAATTTACGCAGGAGAAGAACTTAAACTCACAAAATATATTATATCTAGTCTAACAATTTTTGTATCACCTTGGGACGGGCCCTTAAACCCTAATCACTCACTCACTCACTGTATCACCTTGGCTTTAAATTCTACCAAACTCGAGATAATCATCTCGACCACAATGAACGCGTTAGTTAAGCAACTAAACTTCGTTTGACATGCGCAGCTAACGCACTTTAAAACAAACTAGTAAAGGTTGGAAATTTGGGCCCCTGCGGAGCTAGCACCAAGCTCTCCCTTGCGCCAGCTTGTACTCCTCAAGATGCAAGGAAATACAAGCGTATACATTATACGAAGCAGATTGTAAATGAAGAAGAAACATCTCCCGGATATTTAACATTAAAAGTTTGTCTGTGCTCCGTCTTGCCGTATTTCAAGAGAAGGGAGAAGCGGGACTCTCCAAATGCCTATTTCGTTTCCAACAAACCCTCTTGTGCCCTTGGGCCAGCCCTAATATATTAAGCAACTTGTGCGTCTTTCATGTTTTGAAGTTTAATAATAAGAGTTTCACGTTTGCCTTCAGCTTAATGTGTTTATACAATATTTCAATAGCAGCAGATATGAAACTGTAGATGTCCCTTTCTTAACAAGCACATTTTCTTAAATAGGGAAAATGTGTATTTAATCAAAATACTGTTGTGATTTATTAGAATCTTGAAACTGTGTATGTGGTTCCTTAATTAGTTTTGCATGTTCGTTGCTTGTTATTTCATGGCGTAATGACTTAGTAGGTTTCTATGTGATAAGATGGTTCTTCATTTAGCTTTATTTCTAAGGAGGATCTCAGTTCCTTACCTTTCTACTGCTTGTTGTTCCTATTTCTAACTCAGTCGACGAAAAATCTAATATTACCTTATACACAATGGTAGGATTTAATCTTCCTATACCACTGATGCTTCCATCTTCATTATGATTTATAACGCCCTTGAAATACAGATCTACTGGATACAATTTACTTTTACCATCCTTTACATTTCTTCGCGCCTTTTCGAGGCGTTCTTATTTCTCCAAAACATAAGAAGTTGGTCTTCCTGAAGCCTTTCATGTTGAGGAAATGCAATTATAGAATAATTCCCTGTAAAGAAGCCAATTAACTTAAGGTACTTGGAATTCAGTTGTGGAGCAATCAGGCTGTTGCTGACTCACCTTCTAAGAACTGGAATGAAAAATTAAATTATTGGAATTTTATATCACGCGGTAACAATAGGTTAAAGATGCGAATACGCAGGAATTTAGGAATGGACCGTGAAAATCCGAACGTTTATAGGAGTAACCATGAAGAAGGGATTTAGGTTAATAAAACAACGAGTATTGCTAAAATTTGCTTTTCCCTTCGTGTTTTTAAAGTGTTGGATAAGTGTATACTGAGATCGATTATCCGCATTTCCCCAACGCCTAAAGATCACGGTCGAGTGAAGTAGACCTAGCCTCAACTTCAGCCTAGCATTTCAGCGACTAACTTTGATTATTACGTAAACGGTTATTTTTAAGCCGATAGAAGTTAGCCGTATAATTTTCTAGTTATAATTTCTTGTGAAAGTATTGATAAACATTTAATTCTTCAACCTCAACATTCGGCATTTCACTTTAACTATGTAAATTATTAACCTCCATTAAATTCACCTGTGCATGTGGCATTGTTTATTCTAGTACCCGTGCCTCGGATACCCTAGGGAAGCAAAGTCCCATCATCTTTGCATGACGAGGATAAAAAATATAGTACAATTTCCCGTTTAAGAAAGTGCAAGTACGAAAAAGTCAAACTAACAATAGGGAGTGTATCAGAAACGCTTAATCCTAAAAAAGCACACTGCTATATTATTTTTCTTTTTTTACAATTATGACCAAGATTAAGATTCCAAACACACATTTTAGGACCCATACCCATCCCTATTCTGAGCTATATTGGAAAAAAGTTTTAGATCTCCAGCTAAATTTTTGTGGGAGAAGATAAACTTTGAATATGAGAAATTAACAAAATTGTTTCCGAAAAAAATGAGTTTAAAGTTGAAATGGAAAGTGTGGGCATGCCCGTTTAAAAGACGGAGGCGCATCGCTTTAAAAATGGTATCCAAAAGATGTTTCCCTCTTCCTAGGGGATTAAAACTTTGCACATATATTCTTTAAGTTATGGTGGATTTTTTGTAATAAAAATCCAAAAATCGATTTTATGACCAAACGCTAAAATATCACGTGCATTTCCTTAACTTTGCATATAAATATAATATATAAATATTATCATTAAGCTGTTGTTCTCCTCCAGCTTCGATATCTGGCCTATGATGTGCAATTTCTTTACGTTAAACAGTGTAGCAAATCGCCTATCTGACTTTATCTTCTCCCAACATTTATTAGCTCACTTAATTTATAATTAGGTATGTTCTTGTTTAGTTATTTTCATCCTAATTATAAATACGTTAAGTCTAATTATTTTTACATGCTTTACCTCTATGTGTGCTACAAAGAGAAAAATACTTCGGTATCAAAAACCCAACCTAAATGTCACACAGCAGCAAAGGAGCCTGACGTTTCTATCTAAATCACCCTGTCCAGCTTCCCTCTCTAGCGAAACTTCCATAGAAATAACTGCTGATAAAATACCATCACTAGGGTATCCGCTCGAACACCCAGACGATCTTTCTGAGGATCGTGATGCTGAGGAACAGTCTCAATCTCAAATAAAACATTATTAAAAAGACAAGAAGAACAGAAATAATAACATCGGATGCAGAATTATGAAATCGGTCAAATCCGTCATGGAAACAGAGCCTCACAGCTTTACTCTCAATTTTCTTCAATTCAAAAGTTTCTTTGAAAACACTATAGGCAATACTGATGTAGGTACACTGAGTCTCCGATACACTAACGATCTATAAGTTCTACTGAATACACTCAAAAGACTTTACCCATACTATACAGAACGTAAAATGAAAATCATGAGTACCTGAATTCAAAAAACACTGCTTACCGCCCTTGATTCCACAGGATATAAATGAAGGGAATGTACACATTTACAGGTTAGAGGTTACCTGACCTTTATTCCACCACCATGGGGGGGGGGGGGTCGCCGAGGGGTTATCCTCCCTATGGGAGGCGCCCTCTGACGCTTGCCATTCCGGGATTACTCCCTTGCTGGCTTTAGGATGGGTGATAAATTGAAGACGGTGGGTAGATGGTGGAAATTGGAGTTTGGGAGATAAGATTTTTTTTTTTTATTTAAGTGCTTGATGATGTAATGATTTGGTCCGTTATCGTAGTTAATCTATGGTTGTGTCAGTAGGAGTCTTGGACGTTTGTAAGTCTCTCCGGGGTCTATATCATATGCCCCGAGGCCTCTGATAAGGTGGTTAAAGCTGTTAGGAAGACTGGCGTAGAATTTGTTGGACAGTTGTTTGATGTAGTCAATTAGGGTAGGGAAGGAGAGGTCAGAATGAATGTTTTCGTTGGGAATGTACCAATCAGCGGCTATGGATGTGCGCAAGTATCGGTTTTGCAGAACTTGTAGTGGGTTGAAGTTTATCTTGGCTGCTGCTCCCCAGATTTGACAAGCGTATGTGATCGCAGGTCGGACAACCTGTTTGTAAACCACGAGTTTATTCTTCAGAGACATGGGGGATTTCTTGTTGTACAAGGGGTACAACAAGGCCATACGTCTGCTGATTTTTGAGGCCAGTTTAGTGATGTGGGGCTTCCATGTAAGTTGCATGTCTAGCTGGATGCCTAAATAAGTGGCTTCTGTAGACCAGGGGATGTTGTTGCCTGAGAACCCAAGTTATTCTACGTCCTGGAGGTGCCTCCTCGTGAATGTTACTGCAGTTGACTTATTGGCGTTTAGCTTCAAACGCCACGAGGCGAACCATACTGTCAGCATATCGGCATAGAGCTGGAGACGTTCCACTGCAATACCGTGTTGAGCTGATGCAGTGGTAATTGCAGTGTCATCAGCGAATAGATATAAATTGCAGCCCCGAAGGGTGGGAAGGGTGTTGATGAAGGTTAGGAATAGCAGGGGCCCCAAAACACTGCCTTGAGGTACCCCTGCGTTGATGGAGTAGGGTTGGGAAAGGATGCTGTCCCTGGTGACAACAAATGTGCGATGTGACAGGAAACTATGAATTAGATGTACCAGGTAGGGAGGGGTGTCGTAGCTGATGAGGCGATGAAGGAGACCTTCATGCCACACAGTGTCGAACGCTCGAGAAATATCTAAGAAGACGGCTGCAACGTAATGCCGATTGTTGAAGCCGGTTATAACGTTGTCAACAAGCCGGAGGAGTTGGTGCGTAGTTGAGTGTTTACGACGGAAGCCAAATTGTTCTGGCCGGAGGATGTTGTGGGAGTCGAGCGTGGTTTGGAGACGTTTCTGGACCACCTTTTCAAATATTTTGCTGATTGTTGGCAGAAGGCTGATCGGTCTATGATTGCTTGGATGTTGCGCATTCTTTCCCGGTTTTGGCAGAGTGATTATGCGTGCATGTTTCCATGCCGCCGGGAAGTGAGCCAGTCGAAGAAGGCTGTTGAAAAGGTGGACCAATAAGGTGATCCATTGAGCTGGTAAGTATTTGAAGGCAGCGTTTGGTAGGCCGTCATCGCCTGCAGCTTTATAAGGTGGGACAGAGGCTATGATGTTGGTGACTTCATCGGCGGTGGTTAGATGTACTTCTTCAACGTTAATGGGCACAGAGAGGTAGTCCTGAACCGCTGTTTCTACTTCAGTGGAGAGATCGAGGTCTAGAGCTTGCTCCGGGTGGAATGTCGAGGCGAGATGCTCAGCCATCAGCTCAACTTTTTCCCTCGCTGATTGGGCGACCCTAGTGCCTTCTGAGAGGGGTAGATCTTGAGAGGGGACTTTGAGGATGGCTTTGGATATCCTCCAGAGGGAGGAGTCCTCGGTGTCAAGGGAGGCAAGGCGTGTTTCCCACTCCTCGTTACTCTAGTCTCTGAGCTCAAGTTTGAGTATGCTCTGGAGGCGGTTCAGCTCTCTTTTGTCCATAGGGTTTCTCGTTCGTTGGTATTTGCGCCGTGTCTTATTCTTAGCTGCAATAAGCTGGCGTATGGCGTGAGGAAGAGGTTTCATCTCTCCTGAGAAACGTCGACGAGGAGGGGTGGCCTGGGTCATGGCTGTTATCATTGTGCTGGTGATTGTGCTGGCGAGTTTATCTGCGTCCACAGCACTGAGGCATGGTTGGATTTCGGCTTGTTGTTCAGCCATCAGAGCACTGTGTTTCTTCCAGTCAGTTCTCCGGGGGTTGAGGGAACTTGGAGGGGCTTTGGCATTTGGCCTTGCCCGGAAGATGAGAAGGACCGGATAGTGGTCTGAGGAGAGCTCGGGGATGGAGAAGATTTGCGGGTGGGTGCGGATGTTTTGCAAGATTGCTATATCCAACCAGTCAGGAGGTCGACGGTCTCCGTAGGTGACGGTCGGAGATGCTGGTGCCAGCGCAACTAAGCCTCGACTTTCAAGATAGCTTTCTAGGAGCATGCCTCTGTGATTCCTGATAGTGGAGTTCCAGCTCGGGCTTTTAGCGTTGAGGTCACCCATAGCAATAGTGGGCGATCCATGGGAGAATACAGAGTCCAGATCCTGCTCTCTGATGCGTCTGCCTGGTGGTATGTACAGCGAGTACAGGTTAAGTGGGCCTCTGTTGGTGGTCAAGGCAATTCCGGTTCCTTCTAGACCTTCTGTGGCGGATAGATGAAGGCGATGGTGTTGGATGGTCCGGCTAATGTATATGGCCGTACCACCGTAACCGTCAGCTCGGTCGCTCCTGTGGCAGACCATACCGGGAATTGTGGCTTTCTGGTTGCTAGACAGGTGTGTCTCCTGGACCAGAAGAAGTTGGATTTTGTTAACTGCAAGAAAGTTTCTAACTTCTTGCAGTTTACCACGGATTCCATTGGCATTCCAGGAGCAGACCCGGAGCCCAAGGAGGTTGGTTATCACATCATTCTTGTCTGCCATTTTGGCTCATAAAGGTGAACACAGTGTAGACTAATACTGTCTGCGAGGCGATAGGGACAGGTCTACGGACGAGCGCTTCGGCGAGGACTGCTGCAAAGTCCGCTTGAAGGTGGAGCGGTATTTTGCTCATGATGCTGAGAAATTGAGCATCCGGTATTAGCGGTGAGGTAGATGGTAAAGCAGTTTGTGGGTAAGCCAATAAGCGTTTATGTGCTTGTTGTTGAGGTAGTGGTGCGAGTGGTTTCTCCTCTGAGGTACCCTTGCGTGTCCTAGGCAGGTCATTAGGAACATATCTGGTGACGCTCAATGGAAGCTGGGGCTGCTTTGGAGCAACTGTGGAGATTGTGGGTGCAGCAGAAGTTGCTTGCATAAGGTTAACTGGTTCTGTAGGTTGAGTTCCTGGAAGTTGAGGTTGGGAAGTGTTTGTTTTGACTGCTCTAGAGTAACTATTGTGTTGAATTGGTGCAATGGGGCCCAGTCCAGGGAATCGGGCGCCACGGAAAGCCTCTTTGGGCAGACCCATGGGGTTTCCGCTTTTTGGTCCAGCATCGAAGCGGGTACGCTGCCCATTTTTGTTAAGATGCATTTCGATACGGGCTTCCTGCCAAACAGGACATTTGGCGTACCTGCACGAATGTTCTCCTCCGCAGTTGAAGCATCGTCGCTTGGCTCCTTGGATACCAGGCAGTTGACAGGACTGGCGTTTGTGGCCTTGTTCTCCACAGAAGGAGCACACAGGTGTTAGATGACAGCCTGCGGCACTATGCTGGAATTGTTGGCAATTCGTACATTGGAGCGGCTGTGCAGGCGGGCGGTAAGCTTCTACTCGAATGAACGCGTTGAACATGCGCGTCTCGTTATAGATATTTTTGGAGTGAGCCTCCTTCTTGAGAGCCACTCTAAAATGTCGCAAGAGACGTGGAGGTTGACTTCGGTTGGAGCGTAGCTGCCCTACGCGCTCCACAGGGTAATTCAATGCTTTGAGATGTTCTGCCACTTCAGTTTCTGTTATGTACATTGGCAGGTCCTTTAATGTCACATACATTAGCTTTTCCTCTGGCAGCAAGGTGGTTAAATATTGCACGGAGGACTCGCTAAGCACCTTTCTGATTGCACGATGGTCGTCAGGAGAATTAGGTACGAATGCTACGGTTCCGCTCATGTTACGTATGTGGAACTGTACGTTTGGATGAGTGGTGCCGAGGGAATCAGTGATATTCCGGACCTGTTTGGGGTCTCTGAGGAATATAGGAGTTGCCCGTGTAGGTTTTGGGATGGTGGTTGCTTGAGGAGCATTTGCAGGCTCTCCATCTGAAGTGTCCACTGTAGTAACAGCTGGAGGTGCAGGAGTGGTGTCTGCATGGTTACTAGCAGTTGCTAGTGGCTGGTATTTATTTGCGACAGAAGCTGATGGCGTAAGAGTGGGCACCACATTTCTCTTTCGTTTAGGTGTGACTGTTTGCCACTGTTGTTCTTGGTGAGAGACAGCCTGAGTATGCTGAGTTAGGTACTCATCTATTGCCTCGACACGCAATTTATGTGCGGACAGTGTTTTATACAACGTCGCAAGGTCTCCTCTTGGCACGTTGTCGTTGGATATGCTCTGTAGTAAATGGTGGTCGGCTTGCATCATGTACTGTTTGCGCGCCTGTTTCTCGTTTAACAAGATGCGGTGAGTCTCTGTTGTTAGCGGAATTTGCGGGTTTATCACCAGCGCTTGATCCATGTAAAGTTGTAGGTTGCCTCCCGCTAGGTAGTAGAGAGCAGGGGACGCTTGTATTGATGCTGATGGTACATTGGTAGGTTGGGGTACAGGTGTAGAAGTTGTCATGTTAGAATTGTCCATAGTCTGTCCTGTTCGTGTAGTTGCAGCGAGCGCTGTTTGGCGCAGGTTACAGAGGGCCAGAACCCGAGGGCGCCTTACCAGTTAAAGAACTGGTGGCTAAGGCCGTGTTACCTTACCCGCCGGTAACGTTAGTCGAGTGTAAAAGTGCTAAAATAGCACAGAACTAGTATAAAGTCTGGTATTGATAATAGGTGAAATTGGTGCACAAGATAATGCACCAATGAAGTGCACGAATGCAACAGCCAATCACTTGGCTGCGGTGAACTTGTAGATCTCAGCAAAACCACTTGTAGCGGGGTCACTGAGGGGTTATCCTCCCTATGGGAGGCGCCCTCCGACTCTTGCCATTCCGGGACATAGTCCCTTACTGGCATATGATGAATTAAGATACTGACGGTGGGATAGTGGTGGCAATTAATGCCGGGGATTTTTTTTTTTTTTTTAATGGTATGAAATTATGATAATCGGGTGAAATGATAAATGTTGAGAATAGCAGTTTTTTTTTGTTATTAATTAGTTGTTGTTGATGATGTAAGTTGTTTGGTAATTTTGTTATGGTCCAAGTGCAAGTCTGGGTTTTTTGTAAGTTTCTCCTGGGTCCAGATCATATTCACCCAGGCCGCGGATGAGTTGGTTGAAGTTTGTTTGGAGATTGGCATAGAAACTGTGGGAGAGATGTAATATGTAATCTTGAATGGTGGGGAAGGAAAGATCTTTGTGGATGTTGTCATTTGGTATATACCAGTCAGCTGAAGTTGATATTCTGAGGAATCGGTTTTGCAGAACTTGTAGATGATATAAATTGGATTTGGCTGCGGCTCCCCAGACTTGACAGGCGTAGACCATAACTGGACGTAACACCTGCTTATATAACAGCAGTTTGTTGCTAAGGCTCATTGGAGATTTCTTATTAACTAGTGGATATATCATGGACATTCTTTTGTTGACCTTGGATGACTGCATTATGATGTGAGGTTTCCAAGTCAATCGCACATCCAGTTTTACTCCCAGATAATCCACTTCGGTGGACCAGGGGATTTGGTTACCGGAGAGCTGTAACTCATCCACTTCTTGCAGGTGACGCCTGGTGAAAGTGATGGCTTGTGATTTAGCGGCGTTGATTTTAAGCCGCCAAGTAGTAAACCAAACTGTCAACATATTTGCATAGCGTTGAAGGCGTTGGGTCGCTATGTCGTGGTGGGACGAGGCAGTTGTTATTGCGGTATCGTCAGCAAACAAATAGATGTTGCAGCCCGGGAGAGAAGGAAGACTGTTGATGTAGATAAGAAATAGCAAGGGACCCAAGACACTGCCTTGGGCTACCCCTGCATTGACGGAATATGTTTGAGATTGAATGCTGTCCCTGGAGACAGCAAAGGATCGGTTTAAGAGGAAACTATGGATAAGGTGAACTAGATAGGGAGGAATGTCGTAACTGATGAGTCGGTGTAGGAGTCCTTCATGCCAGACGGTATCAAAGGCTCGGGAGATGTCCAGGAATAGGGCTGCAACATAGTGTCTATTATTAAATCCGCGTATTATTTCGTCCACCAGGCGCAAGAGCTGGTGTGTTGTGGAGTGCTGTCTTCTAAATCCAAATTGTTCTGGACGTAATATATTGTGTCGTTCCAGTAGACTCAGCAGGCGTGCCTGGATTATTTTCTCAAACAGCTTGCTTATGGCTGGTAACAGGCTGATTGGTCTGTGATTACCCGGATGTTGTGGGTTTTTACCTGGCTTCGGCAGTGTTATGATCTTTGCATGCTTCCATGCAGCAGGGAAATAAGATCTCAGCAAACTCACGATGCAATACATCCACTCCCTTTATTCCACATACAGTATACTTCGACGGATTTGGAACTCCCCAAGAGGTCAAAATTCTCTTCAATAGAAGTGAGGCATGGATACCCTACCACCCAGTGTATTGTAACATTTTCACTTTTCGTGCATTTCAGTAGGCACCTACTCAAAGGCCTCTGAAAGCGAGATTTTAATCTGAAAATACTAAGGCTTGAATAAATATAAATCTTAACATTATGACCATTGCCATTTTATCAGACTTTTTTATATCACTAGCCTTTTTTAAATTGCTTTTTATTTCAGCACATGATTGGTTAAATCTTAAATTTTGTTAACATTTAATTTTGTATTCATATTTTGTTGCTAAAATAATGTTACTAGTGGGACTTTTTCACTATCCTTATCCAAATATGTCCAATGTTTGTAACTTCTCAAGAATTCCATGGGTAGGTATTCTTTTTTCTGAGGTATAATATAGTCCTACTTCATAGATGTTAAAAATGAAATTCATGGGTCATTTCGGACCAAAATTGATAAATATAAATTTTTAAAAATTTGAAGAAATTCATGAATTAATTCTGCGTCCATTAATACTCGTATATTTACGAACAGTCAAGAAGCTGAAAACGTTGAATTCTTGCTTAAAGAAATGTTATATATTTCACTTATCAATTAACTAAGTAAACGAAAGTACACACTGGTATATTTTGTAAAATATGACGTGAATTTTCACCCACAACGGTTTAGATTTAGACAAATTAGATTTTCCTTTGCAAAAACTTCGTGTTTAATGAAAATGAAGGTTATTTTCAAAACCATTATCTATTTACAAATAGCTCCAAAATTGTTGATCTTTGAGTACGAATCTAAACAATTCCTTGCTAGAGAGATAATCCGTGAAGATAAAACGAATACGTTTACATAGCTCAAGATACCACAAATAGGATTGTTGAAGACACCAAAAGCGGGTCGCGATCACAAGCTTGAGAGGAAAAAAGGTACCTCTGTCATCTTACGCTCTTTCAATTTTTTTTATCTTGCTGGTAGTAAAAGGAATGACATTTTATTGTCATTGTGTTGTCCTCACAGATTTAATTAACTCGTTTTCTTGTGTAATATTTCTAAATACCTCCAGAGAAACGCACGGCTCTTTGGCAAGTACAGCCTAAAGCGTGAAACCACGGATAATAGGTCATGAATGAAATTAATATTTTGTATACTTTTTATGGGGTATGCGGCCAAACACTAAATATTCGAAGGGTCCTGGTATAGCATTAGAAACCTAAGCAAATTAATAGATGACATTATTATATATTCTGGTCGCAAAGTAAGTACTGAGTAAAATTTGACAGAACCTTAGTTTATTAAACTTTTTTTGGTTCCATTTATATCCCACCTTTAACTGCAGAGGTCATATTGCCTTGCCTATTGACAAATGGTGTTACACGTTTACGTTGGGTTTTTCGATCTTTCGGGGTTTTATACTTTGAATACACACACATTCACACCTTCATTCATACTTGCAGACTCAGGACCTCCCTGCCGGGAATCGAACCCGGGACCCCTAGCACAGCAGGCAGGTGCTCTACCAACTGCGCCACAGGGTCAGCCTTGATTAAACTTTGTTTATACAAATAACGATTATAAGAGTAATATGTTAACGCTCTTTGGAATTACGCAAAAGTGATTTGATACGATGCTTCTTAACTCAAAAAGTTGTAATTCATGCTTCGCTCGCACCTCTCTGCTGAATATTTGTGGGTGTTCAGGGTTGCTTTTGTAGTATTTTATGGGCGTTTTCATTCGTTAATTTTTTTTATTTTTGTGCTCTATATTGTCCTAAGAATTTTAACTCTGTATAAATGTGTTAACTAATACTTTTTAAATCACCCCAAAGAAACCAAGGCTGTTGGGCAAATGCAACCTACGTCTAAAACTTGCTGGGATAAATCCTCAAACTATATGCGACATCGCATATTTTAGCTGATAAATACATAAGTTATACTGCTTGCAAAAGTTAAAAGCATGTGAACGCTGGCCGATGCTGAAATGGAACGTTGTTGCCAAGCGTAGTGCGTGTACCGGCAGAGGTTCGTACATAAGAGCACGTTTTGCACACCAGCTAGGTTCTTCCTATTGTTCCGGTAATTAAACAACACTTTAAATATTCCTAAAGCATTAAAATCTTACATTTACACGCGTTACAGCAGTGAAACAGCCTTATACTCTGATTGGAGAGCTTTGGTAAAGATTTGTTCACATTAAATATAATTTTTCTGCTCTGAGAATGAGTCACTTCAGGTTTGTTGATCGAAAAATCACTTGTCCCAGCTTCGATAAACATGTTCACGCACTTGGATCACAAACACTGGAGAAAAGAAATGTGCATAATAATAATTTAATGTAATATTAACAATATTTCAGCTCGAGTTCGACACACGACTTAACGATGCCGTTCCGTTCACTTTAACAAAATAACACACCACTACTCCAAAACGAACTGAACATTAGCTCAGTCTGTTTCAAACTGTGTGACTTCTACTTTAATAGTAGGTGCACTGTTTATTTATACTTGAGATAAGTGTTGTGAGGATGGAATGGTGTTGTTTTTCGGACTTATCTGTGTTGAGTGGATGTTGGGTACTATAGGTACAGGTCGCGCGTTACTTCCTGACGAATGAAAATTTTATATGAAAGGTTGAATGCGAGTCACTACTCAGCTTTTGCGGGAACGTTCACATCGAAAGAGAGGAGGTACAGTCTGCAGTGAGATGACGCACACGCTTCTGAGCTGAAGTAGTACAACACTACAAATCAATTTATCGCACTTCCAGTAATATCAGCCACACGTATTATACACTATACCTCTATAACTGTTTCCACTTAACTTAATTGCATTTCTTCTATTCCCGACATTTCTCCCTCGTCTTCTTCCTCGTCTCAATTGCTGTTATTTTCGTTGCATGCACACATCCGTACCGCACAAAACTTTTGCAGTCGACTGTATACACAAACTCGACAGAGGAAAACAGAGGCGTCTGTTATCGTAGCATAAACATTTGCTGACCTGTTTATTAAGAGTAGGCCAACTCACTGGATTTCTGCTCAAGGTCATTCGTCAAGAACTAATGCGCAACCTATAACCATGTGAAGATAAAAACGTGCATCGCTCGCGTTCTAAATATCGTAGAGACAGGATATTTGTACGGTCATGATTAGAAAATAAAATTCTTTTTTATTATAAGATTGGCACCTTCATTTTCAAATATTTATCCGAGCATAATTAATGAAGATAATGTTCTCAGTTCAGGCGCGTGAGATGCGTGTACCACATTCGGCAGCGCTGGTAGGAGGGGCAAGTTTAGGATTCACTTGAGTCTGCAGTACGGCCGGCCTCCACATGCCTTTAACTTTTGCGAAGATTATAGTTGATTTTATACAGTTAGTGAAGACATACGCAGCAAAAGAAATAAAACACGTAAATAGATTAGATTACTAGCACAACACAGGAATTTCATCTTTACATCATAACTGCGTGAAGGGGAAGTGGATAAAAATATTTTAACTGCTCTTGGAAATATTTCTTCCAATTTATTATGGAACAAAATAACCTTGCTTCGAATAAATTAACGCAAGTGAATCTACATCGTGAAGAAGTCTTCGAAAAAACGGACTTAAAACCTCAATTTTTCACCTAGACTAGTAAAAAATGTATATTTCCAAAATTATATTTTGTACATTGTGTAGAACTTCCGATAAGTAAATATAATGAAGCTATTTTAACATTCTGTAAATAATTCAAAATCAGTGAAAAAGTAAATCAAGCTTATAGTTATACTAGAAAAATAGTGAATGCGTCTTTAAAAAGTCTAGTGTACAATCTGCGAGTTTTACCTATATCTGAGGTAGTCTTAGAGCTAGTGAATTAAAATAGATTAAAATAGCAACACGATCTGATTAAACAGCTAGTGTTTCACCACTACTTGTTGCTGGCAAAAACAAAGAACTCTGATTTAAATTACAGTTCATGTGCCGAAATAGTGCTATGGTGAAGATTCAACAAAGAAATATTTAAATTTAAAGAAGAGATGCTACAGGTGCCGCTGACACTACTGTGAGGTTACTCCAACTGTGCGGAAACATTTAAGCTTTCATTTTAGCTTCTGAAACTTCGTATGCTTTTTCAGAGCATATGAAGTTGTTCTCCACGCTCAGGGCTTTGTTGAAGATCCACGAAATGTCAGTGAGCACATTTGATCACAACCTGCATAAGAGGTTGTAACATAATCCCATAGTATGGCGTATATCTTGTCTTCCATTTTCTCTGTGTCGTCGAGTTCCCAAACTTGAGAACGAAGATGTATGTCAATGAACATTGATGCACTTGTAGTAAAGGTTGATGTTTATGTGCTCCTGTGGAGATAGCTTCTAGAAGATTAGAGTTTCACAAGTGCCTCCAAAGTAGAAAGTTCAAAGTATGCCTTTCTTTCTCCTTTCTTCTACTGAATCGATAAAGGGCAAAGCGTTTGAGATTATGTAGATTGACTGAAGGAACCGTAGCTGAATTTGGCTTTGCCTCCATGAATATTAATAATAAACACAATGCTTTACATTGCTTTGTGAGTGTGTGATCCAGAGGAAAGTGTATGAAACAGTGTACCATATTTAGGTGCTAGAAAAGTGGCGCAGGTATAACTGAAAACATAAACACAGATGGTTTTAAGCTTAGCAAAGGCAGGATACAGCCAGAAATATTTCAAAAGTTTTGTACCCCATATTCAGTTATTATCTATATAGCCATTAGTGATGCATATTAAATACTGGTACATTGCAGCGAGTTACCTTTTGGTATTTAGAAAAATATATATATATATATATATATATATATATATATATATATATATATATATATATGCAACCCTTTTATAATAAATATCGATAACATCCCTGCTTTGGCATTGCGAAAATTAACCCTTTGATATTAATGAGAGTTGGAGCATCACGTTCTTTTATGGTGGTCGCTTTTTATGTTTCTCGCACACAACTTTATCTTTTTCTCTTAAGCGCCCGCGTTACATTAGTTTTTCTGTCTTCAGCTTGATACCCATTGTGGCTTGTTTTGTTTTGTTTGCGAGGGCTCTATTATAATGAGTGGGCGGATGACCTCTCTGGACTCTGTATATGGGTGAGGCCGTTTTCATCTGTGGGCCTTCGTCAGTTGGGTGAATGCTACATCTGTTTACTGTTGTTTTTTTTTTTTGCGCTTTAGGATCATATAACAATACTTTGATAATTAATTTCAAACTGCCTCACGAATTCTCTACGGTTATAGCAGCATACGCCCGGCATTGCATGTCAGACTGTTAAACCTACGGCCTAAATCACTAAATCACCATTTACTAATACTTCTATCGTAGGGCTTCCATTTCAGTGGCATCCAAAAGGTGACGTCCAGAATTAGAGAGTTACCGCTGTGCCACGATTTGCTAGTCGCTTCAGCAAGAAGAAAAATTTATGACTAGAGACAGATAAAATATATTTCATATTGTAGGCAATCCATGTTATTATAACTGGAACCAGCATTTTTACGCTCAAGAGGGTTAGCATTAAATACATTGACAAATTTAATGTGTGACTATTTCGAAAATTACTTCATACTTCACTATTATTTGTAGCTACTTGGCTAATCAGCAAAATTGCTATCTTAGGCAATGATAAATTTAAGAATTACTTTTTATGTGACAAACTGACGATATTTGCTCTAATATCTGCAGCATACAACAAAATTACGTCAACCAATGTGTAATGTGTATAAATATACCCTATTTGGCTATACAACGATGAAGTGTTAAACATGTTCACCAATATGATCAATGGATCATAGCGAATGGTTGAGAATAGCATTCTAATTAGTGAGCTTTAGTAAATAATTTAATAAATATAATATTTGCTAACGACGCTGTCAATTGCCAGGATAATATCAACGCCGCCGGTGTGTCAGAATATTGTACTGCAGAAGTCCCTTTACACACCAGTTGATCTACCAATATGGGACTGTCGCTTTCAAGCACACATAAAAAAACACGGCCTGAACCCTTGACCTGGGATGAGTAGAACAGGGCCTAACCAACTGAGCCACCCATACGATTTGTGTTTTAGTATTCTGCGAGACCAGTAACTTCAAATCAGTGACCTGGATGTGCTGAACTTTTCTTATTAATCGTCACTTCTGTTAGATTCTAACTCCAATGTCGTAAGTTACAGCGCCTTGTACTCTTGAAATACTATTGAATGGGAAAAATTCCAATTCCCAATGAGATGCTCATTTTTTTGTGAACCATGGAGCTTTTGTAACCCATATGATTTTAGTTTAGGATTTCTAGCTCTTAAAACGAACCGAGCTTTCCAAATGTTCATAAAGGTTTCATAAAATCTAAGTCACTCATTCCAGTAAGTCAGGTGCAGTTGAGAGTCCTAATGCCATGGGGTTTTGTTTTATGTTCATATGTTGGCAACACTTTGTTACTACTTCCAATATGCGTTTCTTTTGCGTCCTTTTTGTTATTTATACCCTAAGTAATCGATGAAGAAGTTATGTTTGCTGCTGCCCTCTGTCTCTGTATGTAACTGGTTCCTCTAGAGTGGTATTTCTCTTTAGTTTGTTCTGTTAGTCACTATTCGCAACCTGTCACTTCAGTTTACTGGTTGTTTTTTTTTTCTTTTTCTTTTTTTTTTTTTCCTTCTAACAGTTTTCCAACCAGATAGACTAAGACAATTAGCCTTGCAGAAAGTTCGTTCTGCTTTCCCACTCACGACTACCTGTTCGGCACTCTGGGGAAAATGATCACATAATATGACTTGCGTATACTTGCCACGTATACTTGGAACCACTAAGCAATCTGAAAACGTACTACTCTTTTTAACTGAAATTATTACCCTGTAAATGAAATAAATATTGGTGTACGGTTATTCATTACCCTGTACTGAGACACCAACACAAATATTCGCACTAACACTCCTACTGCCCCGTATAGCAGACCCATAGCACCAGGCCAAATAGATCGCGGTACCCCAATTTAACATGAGAGCCTGGAGTGACACCATTCCATTCGGAGATTTGAGCGGGAGTGATTGGCCCCTTAACACTTATTATGAACCTAGCGCTCGCGAGACCACGAGCATGACTAAGAAACATTCTGAACAAGATTTATTAAAATTAGTGACGGTCACCAGATTGCAGCACTATGCTAGATACCTTGTCCTTTTCTAAAGGAAGGAACACTAGTTTCACAAGTAACAATGCTTACTGAAGTAGTCCATGGAACTTGTAATGTCCGAAAGCTCGAAATTGTTTAATTTAACAGGGATGATTACTCGTGAGACCATAAATAAAGATAGATTTGCTGCGCTGTGCGGCAATATTAAACCGTATGTGACCCTGTAATGTAAAAAATTGGAAGCACGGAATTCCTGTCCAATTCAGGCATTTAAAGATTGTAAGTCGGCAAATAAGTAGTCTTGCATTTCAAGGCAACGCTAAATTTAAGTACGAGTGCTTTGTGGTGCATTCACAAATCCCATTTCTAGATTAGAAGCAGACAGATTACTTTGTAATTAGGCACATAATCAATTATATTAATTGACTCTCACTTCAGAATGAAAATTTCAATGTTGTAGAGGGGATTTCAGCCACGAATTTTTAGCTCACCGTGCCGCTACTATAACCAACAGAACTACGATGGCAGCATGTCGCTACGAATTTAAATTTTCCAATTTACACATTTTTCCGGCAATGCTATAAAATGTTTTCATTTTCATTTTGAGATAAGGTATTTCAACGGTGATTTACAGTTGGGTAAGTAACTTGTAATGTTATAGTTAATCACTATTAGGTCGATCCAAAGTAATTTTGAAAGAAAGTGACTTCCGCACAGTAAGTTCCGTGGTAGAAATTCCGACCATGGCACTAGATTTTTTGAAGCTCCTATTACCTATTAAGTCTTTTATGTTTTTCTGGTTTGTATTACCTCCCAATAGCCTATCTTGCAATCGCCCAGAAAACCAGTATGCAGCTACAGTTTAAATCCACAATTACCACGAAAATGATAGGCAAAATGCTACCAAAACCCGTCGTTCAACTTCCCTACAGTATCGCGTTCTTTCAATTTTTAAATGCCTCGTGGTTACAAATAGGAAACTGAACCGTGTCAACCTTTATTATAGATAGAAATCTTTCCGTCTCTATCTGTCTCTCTCTCTCTACACACACACACACACACACACACACACACACATACACAGCGTATACCAATACTACATTATCACATAAGTCTATAAATATTTCAATGTTCATAGATGGTAATTCCTAATTCTTTGTGGATTAGGAGTTTCATTGAAAATGTTTCTTATTTCACGTAGCAAAGTATTTTTCTCTGACGCTCCGTTAAATCCAAAGAGCCGAAGATCCGAGACTCAAATCTGGGCTATAGCATTGAATTTTTCAGTCCCGATTCACCTCTCAATCTTTGCCCACACACGATTTGTATGTTTAAAGCAAATAATTATTAATTTATTGACCTTATAAATGGTTAATAACTTAGGCAATTCAATTAAAATCTCGGGACACAAAGTAGGTACTTACGACAGTTGCGGAATTTAATGGCAAGTTGCCATGGCGGCTCAGTGATCAGAGCATCCGCAGTTAGAGCGGCTGATGCGTGGTTCAAATTCTGGCTGTGGAATTTATCATGTCTGATTCTATCTCTTATGTGCTCCTATACACTTATAGGTACCAATCTGTTTGCACTATTTCAGCCAACTTGTTCCTATGCCCGAACAGAATGGTAGCCATGTAATTATGATTAATTCATACATAGAGGCAAGACATCATATACGAATTATCATCTGCTGTTATTCTTTTGTTTTGTACAAATTAGTACTAGGTCATTCTTTTGTTTAGTCGAACTGCACTAATCGTAATTAATATATTTTAAATTAATTTGTATAAAAACTAACATTTTCTAGTAAAATGATATTGAAAATCATGTTTTATTTATGAGACAATCCAGACAAATGCCATTGACGTCTGACCTTCACAGATAAGTTCTCTCGCTCCGTTGGAGAATTAATGGTTTAGTTCAGACAACGTATGATATTAGGAATAGGAGAGATACGGAGGGGGTTCGAAACTGAAGACGGGCTTATGGTACCTATGCCTCCAAGGAGGCACCCCTGGGAGGAAGGATGAGGTGACAGACACGGGTGGCCAGATACAGACTAATGTTAGGTACAGGCACGTTAGAGGTCCCTAAGGTTTCTAAAGTTTCAGGCCTCCTGGAGCCTGGACGGGTTCCAATGCTCTCACATGCCCCCATAACACGCCCCACTACTGGCATACCACGGACAACAACAGAAAGATGGAGTTCCCCTGTGCATGTCATCTCTGACTAAAGCCTTCGCTGACACTTGTGATCCTGAAGGAACTAACAGGGTGAAAGGTGAATGAAATGTTTAATGAAACGAAATGGAAAGCCAAGAGATTTGGGAAACATAATTATCTTTCCCAGCATTTGCCCAGCGACCCGTGGAAACCCCGAAAGAAAACCGAAGGGTCGGAAGGTCGACCTTGTTTATCGAACTGTGGACCTGCCGAATGCGAGCCTCACACATTACCACGGCGAGATCTCGCTCGGTTATTTTTATATTATGTACTTGTGATAGTTATAATTATGATAATCACCATGATTGCCATACAGATTAAAAGTATTAAAGTTTCGTTATTTGGAAGTAGTTATATCTCATTATCGATTAAAATGAAATTAAGCAGACACAAAGAGGATAAAATAGTTCAAAATTGCTTCGTTTTTTAGAAACAAAGTGTAACAAAATGGCAAAATTCGGAGCCGGTTACTTTTCTAACAGTTTATTGTCCTCTAAATTTTACTACAAAGGCACAATTTCCTTCTCGTTGCTAGCACTGTTTATTTCTGCTATTACAATTCACAACTGTTCTTCTGATACTCTCTCCAGTTTCTCACTAATACAATACTGTCATTCGACGACACATAACGTACTGGCTGACAGGCTGGCCGACTCACTCACGTAACTAAAAGCTAACTGTACATGACGACTTACACCTGAAGGACTCAACTCTAAACTAACTCTGACATCAAACTGCTCTGGTGTGTCTGTCATATTTATACTGGAGCTGGTGTCACGTGGCCTTCGAGTTCTTTCCACTCGCACGTGTACAATGACTCAACAGATTGCTGGGAAGCTCCTTAACACTACTGGTGTTATCGCGCTGTTCGATCACATACACACAGTCACTAGTTTCCCTGTAGCCTCGGACCTTTATTTTGTGTTTTACTGTCATTATTACAGTCATGTACACACAGCTGCTCCCCGCATCCAAAGTCCCACTGGCTCCCTCTCGTCCGTATATTGTTGTACGACCAATGTCACAATATTTTCTAGGTTAGTGAAAAACATGCCTCTAAACCAATACTTATGAAGCCTCGGAGATAAGATACCATTATCTAAAATTATCTTCTGGCATCTATATATACGGGTAAGCACAAATAAATAATAAAACCCAGATCAGGTTAAAAGTGAGGTTAGCTAGAGTAATTTTATTTGTCTCCATATGATTTTAAGAAACGTATTTGAACATATTGGCGTTAAATGGTATACGTTTTCTTCGTACCATAAACATGGGATTATCTACTACGCAGGGAGAGAGAACTCTTGTTTCTGTACGTAGCATTCTTCTACTCTATGAATTATAAGCTTATGGGAAATATAAACGTAAGGATTGTTCGAATATGAGCCTCACTGAAAATATTTTTAAAAATAAAACTATTGCTCGGACTTGGGTAGACTTACAACCTACAGAACGCCGAGAATCTACAATGAAGGTGCACTACAAGGAAGAATGCCTATATTGCTACATTCATGTTAGCCATGAATGACATCTAGGACGACAATTCTCACAGAGATGAATGTAAGGAATCTGTTTCATTAACACGAAAGTGTGAAGTAACAACTGTGGTGGGAAAGGGAGAAGAGATAATTCAGGTGGGTTACGTACCTCTCCATTCGCTTAGGGTGAGCCAATAACAATAAGAGAAAAGCTGGGAGTCGGGTGTTTTGTCAGATACTTTATATGTACTGAATGGTTGGATAGATATTGACCAGTGCGTTTGGTGGCTTGCATGTCCAGAGATGTATGTCCTCAAGAATGGGAACTGCTGCGCAGTTTAACACTTAACTAACACATGCTGAAGCTACGCGTCTGTAGTCTGTTACTGTGATTATTGTTAATACTTAGATACTCTCGACGTAATTGTGGAAAAGCAAGATTAGTTTATAGACATAGTTTTCTTCATACAACTGGAGTAGCTTATTTTAATGGGAGGTCATCAATTGGTACAGCAGTTGCGGATTCATGGTCTAACTCATGCGTCACAACAAGGGACGGACTACTTCACAGCACCACATGCCGTGCCGGCGAGCGGGCAAAGAGGTTCAGAGGTGAGCTGCCTCGCGGGACTGCTGTGTGTACGTGACTCAACAATCGAGATGGTAGAAACAAAAGGTGTGTCGGTAACGTTCGTGAGACCTTTAGCTGAATCATTTCCGGTGCGTGTGTGTTTACCTCGAGAAAGGTCCCTGGGACGTCATCCCCAGTATATAAGGATGCCAGAGAAGATCAGAGTAGTGAGATCTAGAGTTGAGTTACCGACATGAGTCAGTGCGTCAGTGAGTGTGAGACAGCTGTGCGTGTGTCGTCGTGAGTGGTTTTAATATCCTGATTGTGGTATGAGAGACAGAGAAAGCCAAGAAACACACTAAAAGGATCGAGCAAGGTTACGAGAAGTAACAACTGTGAGTTGTGATAATCAGAAAGACTCTAAACTGTGTTAATGACTAGTTAGGTTTTAGAAGATAATAAAGTGACAGAAAAGTAACCGGACTGAAATTAGCGTTTGTTACAGTATTTTCTTAAATTTTACAGTATGTTAAAGCATTTATAAGATACATATTAGGTGCAATGCTTTTAAGGTGTTTTGGAATACCTAACGGATCTGAGCACTTCTCCAGAGAAAGCACTTTAAATGGCAAGATGAAGCACTTGCAATGTGTCCGCAATCCAAAGTGGAATGCGACAACTTGTGGCATGCAAAGAGATAAGGAGCAGTGGAATGTGTTTGTACCACTTTTGTTTTAAACACGGACTAACAAAGTGGCTAATTTCAAAGTTGAAAACACAGACTACAAAGGCTTGGAGTTTTAATCAACAGCTGGTCTACACACTCCAAGAACATATAAACGAAAGCTTACTAGATCCCCTTAGCTCTACGGAGCTATATGTGCTAGTGTGTGCACGAACAATCAGTCAAACAGTTGAACTGATTGTCTTTCAATTCTTATTCATACTTTAACTTAATGTTATAAACTCACCATCATCATCATCATCATCATCATCATCAACTCTATGGCTTGGGCCTGCTGACCCGTTTCATTCCTCAGAGGAAATTTATGCCACATGGTTTCTCCAGCGTTGTTTATGTCTTCCAATACTTCTATGGTCTAAAGTTATATAATTTTATATCCTTTTGTGGAAATCTGTCTTCGATTATTCTTTTTCAATGTTGAAACCAATTCTATTATTTATCTTTAACTTATAATTTAGTCCGAAAGTGTTTAATTCGTTCCTGATATAGTTACTCCTCTTTTGGTCTCTCAACGTTACTCCTATGACTCATCGGAGAAGCCTCATTTTGGCAGTTTCTGCTGTCCTCTCCTTCAGTTTGCTAAAGGTTATGTTTCTGATCCACAAATCAACACTGGTTTCGCGATTGTTTTATACAATTTTAATTGTTTCCCTTATTTTACTTCTTAAATATCTATTTATTGCACCACAGATATGTTGACATTTTGCTAATTTCTTTTTTACTTCCATGCTTTGCCTGAATGTAATCATGCTTCCTATATATTTAAAACAGCGCACTTGTTCAATTATTTCTTTTCCAAGTGCAATTTTTGACCTCATGTAGTAAGAACCAAGAAAAGCCATAGATTTTGTTTTGTCTTGATACTTCTAAGTTGTATTGTTTCATTGATTTGCACAATGCATGAGTTGCTTTTTGCAATTGATTTTCTGAAGAGGCTATAACTTGGTCATCTGCAAATCATGTGCAATGCATTTTCATTTTGTGTATCATAAAATGTTAATCTAAAACATTTTGGAATTTTGGCATCTTCCAAATATATATTAAAAAGTAATGCTGAGAGTGGGAAACCTTGGATATCCATTATTAATATCCATAAATATGTCTCTAATACCCTTTCCTTTATCTATTTGTATTCGTGCATTCTGGCATAAGATTTTAATTGCCTTTATTATATGTGCTGGGTACCCTTTTTCTTTCAGAATTTGCCGCAATTTATATAATACCACATCGTTAACATCTCATGTTATATTCTAGTACCAGCTGCAATTACTCTTATTTTCTCTGCATTTTTAGTAGGTTCATTAACTCTGCGCATTTTAGTGTTTCCTTCTGTCCTTCCCACCCACTAGTAGCATAGGATAGCAATAAATATTTTTACAGTTATAGCTTTCGTAGAGAACGGAGCGAGAAGAAATAAATTGTGAGGGTCTGGTGGACTGGTGATCCATGTGTCCGTCTTGACCATGTTATAAGCAAACCGTCATGCAATCATCAGTTGGTGTTGCATTGGGATGCTTGGCACAAGTGGGTAACACGCGATGTGTTTGAGGTCATCAGCCGGCGTTACTTTAAGTTACAATACAAAATTGTATTCATCCGCGGATCTTTATGATTGGGAGAAATATGGCTCAACTTTACATGCGCGTCATGCGAGCTGTCATTGCCACGTGGGTAGCTTCTGTCTCTTGAACTATGCGCTTTATGACAGCCATCCAGATGTTTTTACTTACAGCCATAGAAGGAAGAAAGGAGCGAATATATTCTACACTGTTACGATAAATAAAGAATAACACAATATGTATCATATGCAGTACACATTTAAATGGCTAAACCCTCTTCAAATGCAACATGGTTGTCCGTTATGATTTAGTCATTGTTTAAGGCAACATTAAGACAGTTCGCACCGTATAGGGTGTGCTTACCGTTGGAAATGTTTGTCCAAATTTTCGTGCCTGAATAATGCTGTATGGATAAATGGGTTCACACGCCGGGAGTGAGCTATTGGATTCTGGGCGCATGAAAGTGGCGTTTTCCTAAAACTTGGGAAATAGAAACACTTTCAATCAAAGTTTGAGGCGAAGATCTCAATAAACGCTCTGCGTTGCATCAAATAACTACCTTCAAATTGAATACAAAGGTTGATATATTGATTTATATCATGCTATACTATATGTCGCAGAAAAACCACTAATAATTAAGGGACAATAAATAAAAAAATCTGATGTGTTGCACTCACATGACTTTTTCTACTCTTGTACTAACCATTCTTACAATCTCTTATTACTATATCTTCTTTGTGTTAGTTGAGATAAACATTTGTAAAAATTATCTTATTGTTTATTTCCTTATAGGTATAAGAGGAATATTAGAATACAGTAGGCTTTGAGCTTTGAGACCCTGTACTTTTTGCACGCTTATATAAAAAATGAACAACGATGTTTCATTTCACGAAAGTTTTAAGTTTTCCGAAACTGACACAAATAACAAGGAGTATCTCCGAAATGGTTCACTCTACAAAAAAATGTATTTAGACATAAATTGTGTTTTAGCGAGACCTTCATTTTTTGTACAGTAAGATTTTGTCTATCTCCTACGGCTTACGAGTTATTCAAGTCATCTACAGTAAACAGGACTACATAGGCTAAAGCCAGAAAATTCAAAATATGCTTTTCATTTGTCATACAGTTACCTTAAACATATGGCATTTGAATAAAAATCGTTAGAGCCATTTTCAAGAAACTCAAAATTTTCCATGTAAAGGGTAGTTCAGGGTGAGGCTATTTTCTTCAAAATCTTCGTGTCACATCCTTGAAAGACAAACTTAAATACCAACTTTGGTTTCTAACCTACTTTTCGTTTTTGAATTATGCTGTCCAGACACACATACACACACACACACACACACACACACACACACACACACACACACACACACACACACACACACACACACACACACACACACACACACAAATACACACACACAGGCCTTTTTCTAAAAATGGTTTTCTTGGATTCAGACGGTCTCAAAACATATTTCCGGTGAAATCTCGACATCGAATTTTTGGGTGGAATACAATACTTCCCCTACTTTCCAGTAGAGAAAGTAAAAAAAAAAAAATGGTTGACAGTTGATATACAGATACAAATGTCGGGTGGTCAGCGTTGGAGCTTCTCAATCCAGAGGTCTCGGATTTAGTTCTCGGGTAGAATTGGGAATTGTTATGTAACCACAATAATTCCCTTCAGAGCCTCGAAGTAGGAATGTGGAAATAAATGTGACTGGGTTCAGTGAGAAAATTATTTAAAAAATGACCATGAAGAATCTCGGTGAGCAATAACAGGATCAGTTACTTCTAAGAAAAGTCCTCCGTTAGGTCAAAGAAGTTTGAGGACGCTATACAAATGAAACAAACACACAAACAATATAAATAAGTAAACAAATAAATAAACAAATGAATGAATGAATAGATACGGAGCCGTTTGGTTACACGTACATGCTAAGCATATAAAGCCTGTGAAACCAAACGGCTTCATATCACTCGTCGCCGAAACTAGCAGAGTACTCTGGTCACACCTGAGGATGTTTGACGCAGCTTCGAACGAAACGCCATGAAGGAGATTTTCCACTGGACCACGGCCCACAAGCCCGGATAATCATTTTGTATTTTACATGTTTGGTTGTTGGAAGGATTTTTGGACAAGAAGTGCAAACGGTATCCTGACTACGGAACGCTTTTTTCCTATGATACTTTGCAGACTAAGTGCAGCACATTTCCCTCAAATTTCATTTTAACTCAATGACGGGCAATGAAAAGTTTGAAAGTTCGTCTTTCATAATAAGCCATCCAGTGGTTATTGCTATAAATTTAAATATTATATACAAACTATAAAGCATAATGACAAAATGACAAAAATCAGTTCAGGCACTTTTCTAACACTTCCTTATGTTCTAAAATGTTACCACAAATACAGCTTCTTCCCTCATCTTTAACACAGTCTACAGTTCTTCGGGTTATCGCAATTCACAATTTTACTTCTCCTAACTTTAGTCAGTCCTTCTAGAGGTTTAATTCACTTCCTCTGTCTCTCAGTCCCTAATTACGATGTTACAATTATTCATAACGCTCGTTGGGTCTTCTTGCGATGTACTATCACGACGACACATACGCACAGCTGTCTTGCACTCGCTAAATCATGTCCATCACTCAATTCTAAAGCTCTCCTCTGTCCTGTGGTCCCCTTATACAGCGTGAGTCAGAATAACACCGAATAATCTTAAGACGTGACTAAGGGGTTCTATTTGAGTATTTTCGTACATCGAATGTATGTCCTTAAACGTCTTGTTACTGACCTAGAGGACATTAAAGTTTTGCAAACGTCCTGTCGGTGAGATGAAATTCTGTCACACAGATCATTGTTCCCTTTTCGGTATTGGGATATTGCTTATGTTTTCTTTTTTTTTTAATTTTGGAATATCGCTTGTATTTCTTTTAAACGCTGTTTATATCACTATCAACCTAAAATCTGCATTTTGTTACTTAAATGGTAAAAGGTTCTGTCTCATGGAGTACAGCACTTTGTGGTTCCGGTTATCAATCTCGGCTGACAGCATATACTAAAGTGCTCCGTTTACTAGAAGGGCTTTCATATTTACAGCCTAGTATTAAAACGTTTCACTTCACTTTACCAACAATGGTTGTATCTGCATGCGTTACTGACGATAACATGTATTGTAGATTAATTAAAAGGATTGAACTACTTCATGGAGGTGCCATAAAGATTTACAATGCAGTTTTGTATTATTGTATTGTTTAAAATTAAAGATACGCGGCTACCCCTGTTTCAGAACTCTCCTATTGCTTTGTAGTAAACATGAGGATGAGCCTGAGGCTGAGGGGGAGGAGTATTGGCAAGCTGAGGGCAGCCCGAGGCGTGCACCTGTCATTGCTAGGGCTTAACCACTGTAATGACGGGATGTGGAATTTGCTGGGTGGCGGGTGTTGTTGAGGGTGGGGTAGTGCCAACAGGTAGCAAGATTTGCTCCTCAACGAATGTAGCGTATACAAAATGTGCAGCGTCCTGTTCGATGGAATTTCATCTAACCAGATGTGTGTTTCAAAAACGTAAATGCCCTCTAATTCGATAACAAGACATTTACGGACGTACATTCACTATAAGAAAATACTCAAGTAGAACAATTTAATTACCACATAAAATTATTTGGTGTTACTCTGACCCACCTGTACACTCGGAATGACGTCGGATGGACCTTTCTTGATTCCACATACACAATACACACACGCGCGCGCGCGCCGGAAATGATGCAGCTAGAAGTCTCGAGAGCGTTCTCGGCACCCCTTTTGTTTCTACCGCAGTCACTTACACACAGCCTGACCTTTAACGTCTTCGCCCGTTCACCGGCCCGGCATGTGAGGTGAATGTCACATTTTATTTTGTTGTGCAGTATTTGGAAAAAAAAAAAAAAAAAAAAAAAAAAAAAAAGGGGGGGTACCTTTGATAATTTATCGATATCTAAAGCAATATATTTATTGCACTATTGTTGTGTAAACTATAACCCTAAAATGCTCTTCTAGCGAAATAGGGCTTTAAGTTTTGGAGATTCAGTGAATAATTACTGTGTGGCGCTGATTTGCCATAGCCGCTTCGTTGCAATACCCCTTCTTGATTCGAGCAGACTGCTGAAACGCAATTAGGTTCGCTGTACATTAGATGAGAGCAAGAGATAGGACAATGACCTTATACAGAAAAGGTTAAAGCGTAGGCACATTCATTTTATGAATAACCTTTCAACTAGCCCCCCTGCGGTATCGTCATACACAGCTTGCAGGTATATCAGTGTTGCTGATCTTTTTGAAAAGTTAAAACTCATAGCATTAAAGGAGGAACAAAAATAATGCTTATCTGTGTTACACTCATATTACCTTTGGAGCTCTCACATGTAGAAAATATAAACATATTTTCCCTCAGTATCATTCCTTATTATCCTTATTTCTAGGGCTTTGACACATCTGCGAGGTATAAAATAGCTTATAGTGTTGTGACCGTTATAAAAAGTTTTATTAAAAAAAAGTAATGAAAAGAAAAAGAAGTCCTCTGAGCTTCAATGGTTAGAAAAACGTTGAAACAATCTCTCATATGCTCAGGTAAACAGTCACGAAATCACCGTTCCCAAATCCAATATAAACTGCAAATATGGCGGATGTTTAACTTCAAATGCATAACTACGTAATAGTTTCGTGTTGTTCCATAATTCCGACGAGCATGTTATTTCTAAATAAGCTTTAGTTTACTCTAAGCGTATCAGTAAACAAATATACTTCACAGAAAAACTATTTCGCTGCTTAGATATTAATAGTGATGTCCTTTCCTAGAGTAAAACTTTACATAAAAGAGAATAATGTACAGCTCTCTCTCTCTATATACATACATACATACATACATACATACATACATACATACATACATACATACATACATACATACATACCTACCTACCTACCTACCTACCTACCTACCTACCTACCTACCTACCTACCTACCTACCTACCTACCTACCAAACCTACCTACCTACCAAACCTACCTACCTACCTACCTACCTACCTACCTACCTACCTACCTACCTACCTACCTACCTACCTACCTACCTACCTACCTACCTACCTACCTACCTACCTACATACATACATACATACATACATACATACATACATACATACATACATACATACATACATACATACATACATACATACATACATACATACATACATACATACATACATACATACATACATACATACATACATACATACATACATACATACATACATACATACATACATACATACATACATACATACATACATACATACATACATACATACATACATACATACATACATACATACATACATACATACATACATACATACATACATACATACATACATACATACATACATACATACATACATACATACATACATACATACATACATACATACATACATACATACATACATACATACATACATACATACATACATACATACATACATACATACATAGCATGTTCAAAAAACAGCTGCTTTACACAC